>JACEII010000076.1:742234-924669 GCA_014332785.1 Antheraea mylitta | reverse complement strand
CAAATATGAAGAATATATCCAGTCATGTTGTTCATAGCTATATAATGATATAGTTAGTTCCTCTTAGGTGTAGCTGCACTCGACACCACACTTGCTTGTGCTTTCATATCAGGAACAACAGCCTCACAATGAACTTCCAGTTACATAAGCCACCGGCTTAGGGTCAGCGTCAACAAACACGTGACCACGCGCAATCTACGCAACCCTCGCCAATCGACCTGCCGTCTTATTTGCACCGATTCTTAACATTCTAAATTGTACTATAATCTTACATTTATTTAGCTTTTATCACTTTAAGATGCTTTTTTATACTTTGTTAATATTTTACCTTACATGGCCAAAATGTACGAGCAATCGTACCTATTTACATAGGAAGCAATATAATTTCATAAGTAATTCTTTCTTTAACGAAATTGAAGCAGTGAACATTAACCATTCGGCGGGTTTGGTGATTCATTATGGAAATCTATAATTTAAATATATTCTTTTTCAATTATAACAATCAACAGCAAATTATCATAATATTGTTGGACACTCCCTACATTAATAGTGTACAAAATAGCAGAGATGTATTTAGTTATATGCATAAATTAATTTTCTTACCTTTATGAGTTTCATCAGGTCATTGTCTGGATCATCGACCAGGTCTAGCCTCAAGACGCAGTAAATCCCTTCGTTCTCATGAAGACAGGAATCGTAGTCGTCAAGGGCATACAGAGGCGGCATACGTGCATATTCTGTGTCTATATTTTTTTGTATATATGTATTCAGGGGCCGTTTATCAGGTCAGTGAGCATGCTCGATCCCTGGCTGCCCCTACCACCACACCACGGTACACCGTGGGGTTTTAGTCCGTGCGAATCGGACATAACCTACCCTCTCCCCCGGGAGGGTAGCGTATCCGTTAGGGATTTCCCCACGTTAATAAAATATATATATATATATATATGTGTATTATAACTGTGCTCGCGACTTCGTTCGTGTGGAAATTTATGTAAAAACAGTAATTAATAAGGTCATCCGAATGTATTAAGTTAATTTACATACCTAACTAAGAATAGTAATATTCTCTGGTACTTAAGTCGGGTCATCATTAAAACTACAGTAAATTTTAATAGGCCGAACTATTTGTAATGAAAAAAAAAATCTAAATGTTACCCCAAGATATACTTTATGATGAAGAGGATTTACCATAACCGTAGTTTAGCAGCGTTGCGTACCGAAATAAACAGACCGACATGATTAATTTATTACTTAATCCTAGACACCTGCAACAATTTTTTTCACAAAAACCGAAACAGTACGGACACATTACATATATATTTTAATTATACACATGTATAGAAGAATATATATATATCATAGAAAAAATAAATCGAAGTATTAAAAGAAATATTGAGTGCATAATGTGTTATACTTTGAGATGGATGTTGCTGTGTTTCGGTCTGAACGACGTAAATAGTCTGCTGTTTTTTATTATCTATAATATTATATTATAAGGATAGGATATTAGGATTAGGATATTAGGATATTAGGATTATAAGGATAGGAAGGATATTATATTATATTATAATATTATAAGGAGGTAAAGTTTGTGACTTTGTGACGTTGTAGGGGGTAATCTTAGGAACTACTAGTCCGATAAGAAAAATTATTTCAGTGTTATATAGCTCATTTATCGAGGATGGTTAATGGCTATATATCATCACGCTATGACCAATAGGAGCGGAGCACCGATGAAGAATGTTTAAAAATCGGGGTTTTTATTCCTCTTGACAGCTTCCGCTCCGTGTTACCGTTAGCCCAAAATATCTATTCCACGCGAAAGAAGTCGCGGTCAGAGGCTAGTAATACATAAAGTACATTAGAAAAACTATAGAAGTTAGAAAAATTCCTTGGTATCAAAATGGAAAAGTTAGTTCCTAAGATATAATTAAAGATCAGTAGTAGTAAAAAAGGTGAGTATATTTTGTCTTAAATTACAAAAATTGGAATTGAGAAGTCTTTGCTTTTAAACCAGTGATTGTATTTAAAGAAAAATCAATGCCTCCTATTTTTCCACACCTAAGAAATTCTATGAGGATAGATATCTGCTTAGCTTTCTTTTCTTTATTTATTGAAATTTTGAAACGGGTATGTTGAATATAAATTTCGCGGTCTTTATTAAAAGCATGAATATGAATTCAAATTATAAATAAAATTGTATTCACTTACCATTTAAATTATATATCACAGCGGAACTCTCGTGAAATAAAATAAATATCACAATATTAAAAATAACAAACATTCTTCACGCCTTACTTATTTATTTGCCTTTTAGCAAAGTTGGTAACTGGGTATTGTGGACACCGTCGAGCTATGATGTTGTCTGTAGGTCGTATATTGGTCGAAACGTTTTTTGTGCATTTATATTATGAGCAAATCCACGTACAAAAGAGATGTACGTACGAAATAGTTATGAAAGTTTTCATTGAATCGATATATCGAAATATTACCTCGATGTCAAATTAAATATTGTAAAGAGTTGATAATTTATTGCTAGATATTAACTGGTAGATAGAAGAAAAACTAAAAGCCTGTATTTAGAATTAAAAATACAATTAACATTAAGACATATACTACTTACTAACTTTTTTTTTTTTTTTCGAAATGTCTACGCTATTGACCCAGTAAGGTCTTTATAACAGTTTTCACGGACATACATTAAATTATCAAGAGAATAGAGAAGAGAAAATCAAGAGAAAAGAATAAAAGAATCTTTTTTGCAGAGAATTTTTAATAGTACCATGCGCGATTGCTACATGTAGCAGTTCACGTGAAGTGGAAATGAAAAATGGGTTCAGAAATTCGTCCATATGCTGCTTAATTAGACTTCTAATAATTATGGATGTGAATATATCGTTTTTTATCTATCATACTTATTTGTTTAAGTTACGGATGCATTTAAAGAATAGTATTCGAAATTTAGATTCTTAGAAGTAGTTTATCAAATGGATGAAATTCAAAATATAATTTTAAATGCGGCAATTTCTATGGAAAATTAATTATTCTATCTGAAAATAGAATTAAATTCAAAAAAAGTTTTTTTTTTTTATGAATAAAATCGAAAGTAAGATTTTCAAAACTAAATTTTAACAATTTGGCCGCTCGTTATTTAATACTGTTTCATATGAAAATGTAATGTATGTAAATGTTAAATACACATATAACAAAAAAAATGTTTAAGGAGTCTGCATATGTAACATGTCGCATTTTACTGACGTCTAGCGTTTGTCTGAATCGTTTGAGTTGCCAGATATCCCATGAAGATTTTTTTTTTTCTCGAAATGACTACGCTATTGACCCATCAAGGTCTTAACAGCTTCACCGGACTACTAAGGCGAGCGCTTAAGGCACTCAGCCGATTCCATTCTGGCAACCAGCTCAAGGGTGCACGGCACACCTCGGCCTGGCTGTTGCCTGTTGCTTGCAAAATCGCGACCTATCTTAGCTAACCTAGCTAACTATTCATATATGTATCAGTTGTTGAAACGTATATGTGTACCAAGCATACACGCCTCAACAACTCCTCCATATCTTTATTATCGGAAAATTGAGAGTTTTTCAGTTCGATAAGGGAAAAAAGTAAACCCTTCCACTTTCATGTGTAAGCGTGTAAGCGTGCACGTGTGTGGAGGTGATCGTGTAGTGTTGTAGCAGTGATATATATTTGTGTGTCACCGTATCGCGCAAGCAACGCACTCAAGGGCTCCCTACCGAGGGATCGAACCTAGGCTTGAGCCGCTGCCGTGGGAGGCCTAATCGGGTAACTTACTACGGTACGGGTACTTACTAACATTTATACTATAACCAGCGCGTCCGACGAACAATGTCCCGCATAAGTAAATAAAAACCCTTGACAAATTATACATCTAAACCTTCCGTATAAATCACTTTATGTATTACTGAAAACTTCATGAAAATGCATTTAATCGCGAACAGACAGACAGACGTGACAGTGGACTTTGTTTTTTACTGTTTACTGCTTATCTGTTCATTAAAAATCTGTGCAGTGAATATGTCTAATATAAATACACTGAAGTGCTTTAGGATCAATAATAGAACATTTTTTAACGGTTTTTGGAATTCTTGTCAGTTTGTCGTTTGTATGCCCGTCAAGTAAAAATCCATTCGGGGCGAATTTTCACGAAATTTGGTATGATACAGTCCGCGTCAACATTTTTAATCGCTCTGAAGTACATGCGCAGAACAAAAATTTAGGTATCAGAGGGGCGCAGGTGGGTCGAAAGGGGAGCAGGCTCGCCCGCGCCCTTACCTCACCCCCTATTACACCAACTTTGACACATACGTCCTGTCATTACTAATTGCAGTACAGTCGCATTCAGAATAGTTTTGTTGTTTGCTATTACATGCTATTGCTATTTTTCTTGTTTTCTTTTCCTTCATTGTATTTGTTATTATTAGAAAACCCACCTACTTCGAGAAATTATGTTTTTTGCGGAAGGCTTTATTTTTATTAAAAATTTTTAATTATTACGAACTATTACTATGACTATTCGGCTATTCGGCCAAAGTTATAATCGGCACATCTCTATTTCACATACATGATGTTCTGAAAGTTACATTGCGGTCGTTACACCGTCACGTACCAATTACTAAATATAATAATCAAATATTTATTTGAATAATAACATATCGTACGTATAATATCGAGACAAGTTAAAGATAAATAAATGTCAATTTAAAATTCTTATAATAATATTTTGAATTGGTTTTGTATTAACTTGTTGACTGTACTATGTGCAAGATCGAAATTAAAGTTATATTCAGAAAACTTTTGACGCGAATTATAATAGTTAGTTTATACACTGTAGCCTATACTAATATTATAACGAGGTAAAGTTTATGAGTTTGTGACGTTCTGGTGTGTAGCCGCTGTGTTCTTTGCAATTGTGTTAATCAACCTTATTGGAAGCTTATATGATTACATTCTTAACGAGAGAAAAGATAAAAAAGAACAAGGTAAATACTACTAAACGTATAAAGTTATAGACAAATAACAGGTTACTTCGATTTGAGTGATATACCTTTTGTGATCACTAAAGGAGCAAGAAAGTTATAGCAAATTTCTGTTTTTTATTTTAGTTTTTTGGTCTTCTTTTTTTTTGTATAACGCTTGTTTTCTTGTAGGTAGTGTGTTCTTTTAGAGCAATCCTTCGATAAATATAAAGAGTAAAAGAAATGTTCATTAAATAACGTCATAAAATATTTGAATTAATAATTTATCATAGTTCTTAAAGATGGGACGTTTGATTTTCTCTTCCTTCAATTCTTTGGTACATCTTGTAAACAACATATTATTGCAGATTTCTAGGTTTACATTTAGAAAACTTAATCGTCTCTTAAATATTATCAATAATATTTAAAAGTTAAAAGTTATATTTAGGGCTGGACTAATTCATATCTATGCTACCTAAATTGAAATCCAAATTTCAAATAATTAACTTAACAGGTAATAAAACATAATTTAAAAATGTGTTCTTATTCATACCTACATATACACCACAACTGGTTGGTCGCCAGCAATATTGTTACAGGATTATCATTAGTTGATTCTCGTTCTCAGTCAATTAAAAAAATAGGTGCTTAATATATGATCAAATTATTTCAATCTGATGATCTACGCAAAAACGAACTGGTATAATAAATGAATCGTTCCCTGTTGTGCAGTCCAGCCCGCGTCCCGCACTTCGGTTCGAGCCCTGGTCAACATTAACCGACCGTGCGGCGTTCCCACGATAAGCAGTTGCGTAATGAGTAATCTTGAAAAGGACCCGTTTAAAGTTGTTCATTGAACCTAGACCTGATTTTTTACGTTTACAAATATCGTGCCTATTATTTAAAAAGTTTTAAAACACACTTAACTAAGGTTCTCTTTATTGTTTGTTAGTATTTGTTTTAATGTTATTATTTGATATATTAAAGGTGACAATCAACTATCAAAAAGATTGAAGGGTGTTAAACTTTAAATAGTCACCTGGTATAGAGGGGTTGGATTTTTTTTAAATTTCATATAGGAGGCAAACGGATGGGCGGGTCACCTGTTGGTAAGTGATCACCGCCGTCTATAGACACTAACAACCCAAGAGAAATCGCAAGTGCGTTGCCAGCCTGTGTTTGGGGGAATGGAGAGAAAGGGCGAGGGGTTATAGAAGAGGTGAAGGGAGAGCAGAGGGGAGAGGAGGGGAGATATGTCTCCGACGCTCTCACTGACCGAACGAAACGCAATAATGCAAGCACTGTTACTTCATGTCGGTTTTCTGTTGGAAGGTAGCATTACTCTGAATGAGTCGATCCATTCATGTTGAAACTAATAGTACCTTCAGCGTGGCTCTACCACCTCAAAAATGGATATTTCAAAAAATCTGTATTTTCCGATGTTCGCTACAAGTGAAGTGCCCCTGTTGTGACTGTATGGTAGTTTTGTATACTCTTATGTATGCTTTTGTATATCGTAATATTTGCGTGATTGCCAGGTTCTCAATTTTACCCGTTTTTTTGTACAACATTTTGTATTTCCTTTACCAACCATCAAGTACGTTTAATTGTTCTTCATCCTCCTAACTGCCTTTCTAGTTTACATAATACTGTAAATATATAATGCTAAACGAATCTAATAATAAACGCCTTTGTTAAATATTTTAGGAAACCAATACCTTTTGAGTTTCTCGCTTAAACGAAACTGGGAATTATTGGTGAACTCAACATTTAAAGATCCTGAATTAAGAAGGCTGAAATCATTTCACGGCGTAAGGTAATATAAATATAATATTTATATTGAACCGTTTGAAGACGCGAAAGCATTATACCCTAGTACTATCTAACAAAAAAACACTAAGATTTTATTGTCTTGGATTTAAAGACTGGAGTTAGAAGTACGCTTTAAATTTTTGAACTGAAAACTTATTTAGGCGCGTTTAGCGATATACTTGGTAGGAGATTATATTATAATTTCGCATCATAACATGCTACGTAAGCATGACCGCCCGTATTGCGCTTACATGTCTTGCGTTAGAATAGCGATGCGTAATATAGAGGCCTGTGTATATGTAATATTGACATTTTGTGGTACATCATACGTTTCATTGTTTAATGAAATTAATGAAAATGTATATAATTATTGTTCGGAATGCCAATAGATACAAAAACTACACTAATACTAATAATTTCAATAAGTTCTGAAATTTGGCTATGGTCATTCTCATTGTATATATATGAAAATTCAAAAGAGAACACAATTATTACATTGTTTTGAGTTTGAGTTTTGTCGGTAGTCTTTATTTTGTCTATCTTTATTTACTGCCTCCATTTTATAAAATCTTAGATAAATTTTTCGTTTGATAGTATTTTCCTTTCTTTTTATATAACATTTATTTTATTCAACACCTTTAATATTGCTATGCCTTCATTTTCAATTGGATGTGTATTGCCAGAATTTGATAGTCAGATTCTCATCACATGTTTTATAAAACCGGTTTTTCAACACGTGCAGAAGAGGTTAACAATTGAGCCGGACTTTATTTTTAACTTACAAAAAATATTAAATCCTTTATTTTATTAATATTTTGATGCTTTATTTTTCAGGACGATAACAAACCTAATAACAATTTATTGTCACACAATTTGTCTTATTGCTACTGGATTTACAGACAGACCACATTCATTTGAAAAGGTAAAAATATTTAATTCAAGCATTTGATTGCTTCCAAAATCTTCATCTATATTCGTGTAGAGGACACTGCACCCAAGTGGGAAGGCAAGTACTTGGACTAATAGGTAACGTTAGTATAGATCATGACACCACGTAAGGAGTTCAACGCCAGCTAATTCTTAAACGCTCATGTTTAAAGCAGGTTCTTAACGGTATTTCCTGAATATACGTCCTAACCTAACAACTCCAACACAATCATCCAAACGCAAAAACAAATATGTAGACAAATTTCGAACGATAGTTCAGCTCATGCAACGATAGTTCAGCTCATGCAACTATATGTTCAACACATGCAACGATAGTTCAGTTCATGCAACGATAGTTCAGCTCATGCAATGATAGTTCAGCTCATGCAACGATAGTTTACCTCATGCATCAATCGGGTCGGGTGCTCGGCCTTGCAATGGGTCATCTGGGGGGGGTGGCTTCGGGAGCTGTTCGACCGGTGCTTGGCGGTCGGTCAATTCCCGAAGCCCTCGAAGCTCGGGCGGCTCTGCCTGATCGCGAAGGCGGGCCGCCCCCGGATTGCGCGTCCGGGTATCTGCCCCTCGTCCTGCTGGACGACGTCGGGAAGGTGCTGGAGAGGATCGTCTCTTCCCGAATCGTCCAGCACCTGGAGGCAGAGGGTCGAATTTGTCGAATGCGCAGTTCGGCTTCCGGGCAGGACGTTCCACTATGGACGCCCTGTGCCTCCTCAAGTCGCTGTCCACGGAGGCGACCTCCCAGAGGGACAGGGTGTTGGCGGTGTCCTTGGACATCACCGATGCCTTCAACAGCCTGCCGCACGGGGTCATACGGGAGGCACTCCGATATTTTGGAGTGCCCCCGTATCTGCGACGGCTGGTGGAGGCGTACCTGGAAGGCAGGAAAGTCGCCTACGTGGACGGTGATGGGCGGATGATCCAGCGGGCCACCGAAAGAGGAGTTCCACAGGGGTCGGTATTGGGGCTGCTCCAGTGGAACATGGGCTACGACTGGGTTCTCCGAAGCGTGCTCCCATATGGAGCGCGCCTAATCTGTTACGCGGATGACACCCTGTCGTAGCCCTGGGGGGAGATTGGAAGGAGGTGGAGTGCCTGGCCATTATGGCCACAACCCTCGTGGTCATTAGGAGGTTGGGCCTCAAAGTGGCCCACGAGAAGACCGAGGCCCTGCTATTCCACGGGCCTCGGCGGAGGCCACACCCTGGGGCCCACACAATGGTGGAGGGTGCCCGGATCAAATGAAACACTTGGGCCTCATCCTGGACGGGCGCTGGAGTTTCAAGCCCCACTTTGCGGGGCTTGGACCCCGAAATGTTGGGGCGGCGGCAGCACTTGACCGGTTGCTCCCTAACATAGGAGGGCCAGGTGCAGGGTGCCGTTGATTCTTCATGGGGGTCGTGCGGGCGATGGCCGCCTATGGGGCACCGGTATGGGTGGACGCCCTAGGTGCCGCTGACGTGTGCACGCTTCGCAGTGCACAGCGCACAGTGGCACTGAGGGTGATCCGGGCATACCGGACTGTGTCCTCGGCGGTGGCCCTTACGCTCGCCGGCTCCCTTCCCTGGAAGCTGGAGGCAGGAGTTCTCGCCGCCATATACCAATTTACGGCGGCGAGGAAACGTAGCGGGGAGCCTCTGGCTCCCAGGGAAATTGAGGCGAAGAGACGGGAGTTGAGGGAGGGGGCTGTTGGAAGGTGGATGCAGGCCCTGGCGGACGCATGCTTCGGAACGTATACCGTAGACGCCGTCCGCCCGGTCCTCCGAGAGTGGATTGGAAGGGAGTGGGGCTCGCTCGCAGGGAGCTGACCGCCGCCTGTCACGAGTGCGGTGCTGAGGGAGATACCGAGCAGTACACGCTTTCCGAGTGTGTTGCGTGGGAGGGACAGCGCCGCACTCTAACGGTGGCGGTAGGAAGGAATTTGTTGCTACCGAGTGTGGTCTCCGCCATGCTCGGCGGCGAACAGGCGTAGCGAGCAATGGCCTCCTTCATCGAGGAGGTCATCTCGCAGAAGGAGGCGGCGGAGAGGGTCCGCGAGGTGGATCCTCTGAGTGGCCGTCTCCGCCAACAGAGGACCGGCAAGAGGAGGTCGCGCTTTGCCCAACTCCTCCTGCCACTGTAGCCGGACCTGAGGGGATGGGCTGGGGAGCTCGTCTCCTCATTGCACAGGTCCGGCGGACAAGGGGAGGTAGCTGGTGTGTACACAGTCTGCCTCTCTATAGGTAGGAGCTCGGCGGCCACCTTCCGCCGGGCGGACCGTTGGGGCGGCTCTACAAGGTTGAGTAGCAAGTACGATCCCTTGCCGCCCCAACAATTACGGTCTGACGGTACACCGTGGGGTTTGAGTCCGTGCGAGCCGGACATAACCCACCCTCTCCCTCGGGAGGGTGGGTATCCATAAGGGATTTCCCCACGTTAAAAAAAAAGCTCATGCATCTATAGTTCAGCTCATGCCAGTTTATACGTAATACAGTAATTGGTAATCACCAAATGCTCAAATTTAAGCACATCTCAACAGTCTTACTTAAATATGAAAAATCTAATCAAAAACCATCAAATTAAAACTCCCTGTAGGTTCAGGTTCGATTTCTATGGCGCTAACTGATTTTTTAAGTAAAAATATTGTACTTCCAATAATGAAGATAATTATTATCTTCACTGTTTTTCAACACTGACATAGAATTATATTTTTGTTTTTAACAGTATGATAAAATGATAGAAATCAAAGAGGTTTTTAATACTCCCTCTATCACTACTACTCTATTTTATTATTTATTTACTTTCAGACTTATAACTTATCAGTTTACATTACATTTGTAGAAAAAACGACACTGACAATAGAAAAAAAGGTATTTAATACATTGAAAGTTTTCATACAAAGAAACAAAATGTTGACTATAGCTCACTTCAGGGTGTCGGTTTTTCGTGACGGTCTGCAAGAATAGAAAAAGAAGTATAACTTCAAAAATACTTAATTTAATTTAAACCTCATAGAAGGCGTTTATAAAAGTCAAAACTGCTACCGGATCGAAAAAAAATTATAGAGAAGAACAAAAAAGAGCTCCATTTGGTCAATATCTTTAACGTACATGTTCTTATAATGCATTAAAGTTGTACTTATTTTTAGTCGATATAAGGAGTTAAATTGGTTCCATCCATCATCATCGTTCACACATTCATCCACTTTATAACAATCATTTGACACCAAAACCAGTTTGACATGCCGTTTATATTCATAGTCTAGCAAATCGGTAATGTACTTTGAGGCTTTGTTATAAAAGATTACACTATTACCTAAACAAGCTGTTATTGGTTTTATTGAGTCTAAAGCATGGGATGATCGCAGTTTGCCATAGTCACCAGTATTTAAATCATGTCAGTTTTGGTGAAATCCAAGTTTTCAGAGTGTATTCATTAAATTATGAAGAATGTATTGGAAAGTCAGGATTAAAATACCCAATTCCTGAAACTTATTCCTTAAGGATTTGCAAGGTCCCATATCGTACATTATTCGTATTGCCGGTATTTGTTATAGAAATATGCTACAATAGCTCAGTTGCTGTTTCCTACAAAAAATACCAAAATACGCTAAGCCAAGTAGACAATCCAATGACCATATTTTTTAGCTGGCTAATATCATATACAGCGAATGCAGCACAACTTTCTTTTTAACGTGAGCGCCTCATTGTTGTTTAAAATCAAGTTTGACACTCAAGAACACGGAGCTGCCAACTAAAATATCGACTTAAATTCCCTTTGACCTTGGTTCTATTATCAATCCTTGGAACGTTAGTCGCGGTAACATTTTGATTATCTACATTTACCAATAAAATCTTTAACGTACTTTTAAGTATGGCACCATGATGATGTTATATTCTTTGTTACTTGTTAAGGTATATTAGTAAATAATCTTGTAAAATAGTTGATATCTCTGAACTGTATGAGATATGTACTTCGTCGATATTTCAATCTTTTCTATTATATGTCTGGCATTTTTGGTCTCACTTCTCATTTCAAGAACTTTATTTACTAAAAAAATTGCTGAATCAACTGATTACAGGCTGACTCCAGCGCTGGCGATAATGATGGCATTCACATTAACATGGCTTCGACATCTCAGGTCCGGTCCGCTCTGGAACTTCTATGTAACGAACTCCATTGTGCAAAGCTGCCAAAAGTACTGGTGGTCTCATACATTTTATTTCAACAACTTTTTACCTGATAATAAATATTGCGCACTCCACACGTGGTAAGCAAAGCATATCTTCTATATATTAAAACGTAAAGCAAAAAAATTGTACCCCTTTTTAACTTATTTCTTCTCAACGGGTGAACTTAAAATTTCGCATAGTTAAAGTTTATATGGCGGAGAAATGCAGAAAGTTATTTATTTTATATAAAATGCATTAGAAGTACATTAAATTAATTAATATATGCACTACTCACACTACTGGTTGAATTTTACACAACATATACACACATGTAAATAAAAAAGACATTTTGACAGTTATCAATAATTACGAACTTCAAAAAAGGTTGTGAATGAGGCTGCTATGCTCGACTGTATGTATTGTTCAACTCTTACGTTCCAATTACTATTTTTCATCCTACATTCAACAGTGATATTATAAAATATAAGTATTATTTTAATTTCTATAATTTTTTAGTGCCAACTCACTTCAAACGATGATTTAATAAATATGAGGCAAATAATACTTTGTATAATCAAAATAAGAATTTTGTTTATAAAAGTACTCCATGACTTAGATCTCCGCGGTTACAACGTTGTAATTCAACCTCATGTAGCAACAAAAAATAATTTATTTTCAAAAGCTATTGGTAATATATTTTATATCATAGGAGGCAAACGAACAGATGGGTCACCTGATGTTAAGTGATCACCACCGTCCATAGACACCAACACCAGGGGAGTCACAAGTGCGTTGCCAGCCTGTGTCTGGGAGGAGAGCGGGGGGGACAGGAAGGATGGCTATAGGCTACATATCATCACGTTAGAACCAATAGGAGCGGAACACTAATGAAGAATATCTCAAAATCGGGCTATTTTGGGAGCTTCCGCTGCGTGTTACCGTCAGTAATATATACGTTGCCATGGTAACGTGATGATAACATTCCTCGCAAATATTTTCAGGGTTTATTTTGTGTTCCTATTCAATAAGTTTATTCTACGTTAGTTTTGTTTACAAATTTTGATTATACGTGGTACGTTTATATCGCAAACATTTCCAAATTTTATTTTGTGTCGCTATTCAAAAAGTTTAGTAGTAATAATATTCGGCCAGTAAGACAGGCGAAGGAATTAATTCATACTGCCAGTTTTGAAGTTGTCAATATAAGTAGTTATTATGTATTCTTTAGCCAGTTTTGTATTATGTCCAAGTTAATGAAAAGGTATAAGCGCCAAATCCTCTATATAATATTTCGTAAATTTTTATCCTCTTAATTTTCAAGACCACAGAATTCATGCTCCGTGTTATTATTTTTCATATATTTCACTTATTTCATTTTTTCACCAATTTAACACAATATAGAGTCAAGTAATACAAGATTATGAATAAAATATAAATTCCACTGCATGACAGACTGAAATCTGCCAAAACCTCCTCAAGAAGTTTATTGTTAGTTAGTTTTATTTCCAATTTTTGATTTGGAATATATTACGTATTATAAATATACGTATACGTATTATAAATAAATAAATACTTTTTGGTGAATACATATATCTGTGGTGCAACAAATATCAACATTTTTTTTTAATTCTGTCGATATGTCTGTTTGTTTATTTGCTCCGAAACGGCTGAACCTATTTGTACGATTTTTTTTTTAGAAATGACTACGCTATTGACCTAGCAAGATCTTAACAGCTTTTTCGGACTACAGGTAATATTTGAACGGGAATTTTACGGGCAAATAATTAACTATTTAGCTGTTTTATTTTGAGCTAGCGGGTTCAGCAGACGTTGCCCGCCCCGATAATAAGATAAATTATACCTATACCTAAACCTTGCCCAAAAATAATTCTATATATTGGTGAAAACGGCATGAAGATGCGTTCTGTAATTTTTGAACTTATCGCGATCAAATATATAGAGAGACGTGGCAGAGGACTTTGTTTTACACTATGTAGTGATGAACCATTGCATTCGTTTGTGTGAAATCGATCAAAATTATTTTGTTCACTGTAAACATGCACGTGTGAAGTGTACTGTGTACTGGACTCCAAGAATAAATATAATTGAAAGTCGTATATGTGTTTTAAATTATAGCAAGGTATATTATTATTTCGACAATATGGGCATATTATATCTATGTAATAAAAGTTTTTTTTTTTTCGAAATGAAATCGCTGTTGACATGAAATGGTCTTCACAGCTTCACCGAACTATGTATAATAAAAGATTTAACACATATTATTCTATAATGTACTTATAGCTTAATATTTTCATTACTTATATAGTGTAAGTGAGCACAGAGGGTGATATATAGTAATGTAAAGTTCCAGCTATGTGGCTGATTATAAATCCCATCCCGTTCGATACACTATTAGTATTCACACATATAACGTTACCTGTTACAGTAGCCGATGTGCGTATCGTACTTACAAATATTTTTGAAAGAGTATTATTGTAATTTATACATCTAATCAAAATTTTAAATCTATTTAACATATTAACAAAACGCGTGCGAAGCCGCGGGTAACAGCTAGTAATTTATAAAATTAAAAACCTAAAAAAATGTTGTTATCAATTATACTGTAAGGTTTGCCTGTCAGACTCTGTCCCGCCCTGATAATAATACATCTATCTATCTATAATAAATCATAAAATTCTATTTTTTTATTAAAATCTGTCTAACCATTTATGAGGAGTTCAGTCACATACATATGGATAAAAGGATTATATATATTATATGAAGATAAAGATAAGAATGTGGATGAAATGCTTGATGTAACTAACGTATTTAAATAATAGGTATTAATATTGTATTCGTATAAATAGCTTTCGAATTGTATGTCAAGATTTTTTAGAAGATGGACTTCTTTGTAAATCTATAAAAGAGAAAAAGTCCACTGTGCATTGTTTTTTTTTTTTATATCTCAAAAGGATAAGGCAGTGTTTTCGATGAGAACTCTCAGGCGTCTTAACTTTTTCCAACATTTTCAACAATTATCGTTATATTCCAAACAATTTATCTACTGGTGAAAATCCGTTCAGTAGTTTTCGAGTTTCTCGCAAACAGACAGACAGACAGACGCGGCAGAGGACTTTGTTTTATAATATGTAGTGATAAACGCCAGTTTACAAGATGATGACTGTCAATGAATCTTTAAATAGTTACTGATGCACATAAATTAAGTTACTCCAAATAATAACGTTCACGTGCTGATATTGCCTAAGAAGCGAGTGCTTAACTTACGAAAGTTAAGCAATGTCTACTGTGTATGTGTAAGAAAACGTGTTATTGGCTGCTTGTATTTATCAATAAGTATTTTTTTTGTGTACTCATAGGTATTAACGTATGACCACATTCACGTCTGATGTTAAGACGACTTAAAGACGATGTGGTCTAAGATGGTGAACACGCCAAATCTGGCTGGCTCAAACAAGTGCAAGTGTCGGAACATAGTAACAGGTGAATGGCGACAGATTTTCAACTTAAGGATGGTAACTCGCCAGATAGGTTTAGAAAAAGCCTCGCCATGCTATGGTTACATCAAAATGTGTTCCTTCATTAGAAGTTCTGACTCAGTTGCAAAAATTCGAACCTGAGTCTATCGACGCTATGTCCTAACACTCTATCAATGAAACCATCATCGCTTCAAACCTCAAAGCTCGAAATCTGTTTTTTGTTTTTGACTCGTGTATTTATAGCAATATTATAATCGACAATAGGTTCTTCAGAAAAATGCACAGCGATACCTTCTTCTACCTCCACATCTATGGGCATAACAATTTATCCAGTTACACTATCGAAATGATCGTAGCCATACTCATACGCAAATGGCAAAACAAAGGTGTTGTCATTTCTGAAAACAAGGTGAGTTTCACACTTTCTAATAATTCTCCCAAAACCATATCATATACTGAAAACAAACCAAGGCTTACTACAATAGTAAACGCAATTAGTAAGAAATTTTAGAATCTTTAAGAATGTAGACGGAAATTATTCTAAAGCTTCATTCTAGGTTAAAATGTAACAATGACAAACCTTTTTCTTTCTTGTTCAAATATTTCTGCCGTGCTCTATTCAACTAGCGTATTGCCAAATTATAGAATTACACGCACTGGGCTTCGTAGCCACAGTTTTACGGTAAATTGTATCTGGGCACAAACTAAAAAGTTCGCATCGTCATATCTTTGCCGTACTGTGAAACTGTGAAACGATCTCCCGGCCAGTATATTCCCTCCTTCCTATGACAAGAGGTCCTTCAAGCGTAACGTGAAGAGTCACTTACACAGGCCGGCATGACTGCGGCGACCGGTGATGGATAATCTGTCTCTCGGTGGTTGCCGATGTTTTTGGATTGTACTATGCTTACCCAGGCATAGTACAGTCACTTTGTCGTACGACAATTAAAAAAAATGCTTTAATATTTACTACGGCTGATTGGACTATATTAGATTGTTTAATTTTATGTCAGCCTATTTATATTAGTTATATGATTACAATAAACTATTATAATGGACGTTACTTTACACTTCCGCTTAGAATAGAATGACTGCTACTACACCTAACTGCAACAAAACACGTTTGATTTTATATTGCTATTTTTGTTGCTATAAGATGTGGTAGTGGCCAGTCTCATCCAGGTGGAATTACAAAGTAACATCCACTATAATGATGGATTTCCGTAAAGTAACGCCTTTTTCAATCAAATGATTACAATAGTAAAATTATTGATCTTCTATAGATATAAATCGATTTCTATATTTATTTTTCTGTTAGATGTGTACAGCTCTCTCATGGCTAGTTATACCAGGGATCCTTGGAGTGATTTATTTGCCTAGTTTCTTCACAAATGAAGGGGAACGGCCATCTATTCTTTCCCGTATGCTGTACGCTGCGACACATCGATTTGTACTGTCTCTCATCCTTGCCTTCGGAATCATCGGCATGGTTATGAAATATCGAAGTAAGGAATATACTTTTAACAGTATATATATGTTTGGAATTTTAAATATTAATCGATTCTCATTGTAAGAAATATAAATATATAGAAATTCTATAATGTTATAAGCAAAACCTATTTGAACCAAGTTTATCTCGTTTTTACTTTTTAAATTAAGTAATAGAGAGGTATGTACCTACTATAATTGTTTTTGTTTTTAAGTCTTAAAATTATTTTCATTGAAGTTCACAATTACCAACTTTCATCACATTTGTACAAACATTTGGAATCTGTGTGGAATTTTATATCTTTATGAGACTATGAGATTTGTTAGTATATACATTTTATCTTATTTAAGTTGTACTGTCATTTTTTTTTATCGAAGCACGACATAGTGTCTGCACTATGCCTGATGTTAAGCATATTACAATCCAAAAACATCGGCAACCACCGAGAGACAGATTATCCATCGCCAGTCGCCGCTGTCATGCCGGCCATAATGACGAAAGTCACCCGGTACTGGATATGCATAGGCTGATCCCGAAACGCGACGCGCAGAAGCGAGTCACTATAACGGGTTTTTTCGCCATATACATGGTGGTTGCGACCCAGTCGGGCTGTAAAACCCTACCACCCCGCTATTGCCATTTCAAATATAGTAAATTTTTTTTTTCGCTTTCTTTAGTTTCACTATAAATTCCAGAGTTATTTCAATCTCTTTTAATCTTATCACTTTCTAAATAGAGTGTTATTTGCTGTATTCTCTTTTATCCCCACTTTCTTACATCGTCATATAATTCTGGGTTATCTACAAACTTTCAATAGAAAGTTAGTCACTAATCAATCACAAAATCACACTCGAACAAAATGTAAAAGCAAGCGAATATATAAAAATGTAGTCAAAATTATCCTTGTGACAGTTACCTTTATAACCAAGTACAATTGAACTCCTAATTATATCATCGTATTTTTCAGCAATTCTTCGTAAAATCTGTGAATGGCAAGGATGGGTCGTCCCCAGTAAACTTACATACAGCGTTTATCTCATACATTTCAACTTTATTTATATTCTACTGGGCGTTAAATATAATATGTTGCCTGTGTCTTTCTGGTTTATGGTAAGTACATTTAGTCTATCTTACCGACAATAAGTTAGTTGTCAAGGACCTATATAGATGCCCGTAAATAATAATGTACCTCAACAGGAAAATTCAATTAGATTGCATGGCTAAGCAAGTTTTTTTCATTACTAATACTATTTGCAGTCTTTAGTGATTGGTATTTGAATGATACGGTATTTAAAACTACAACAGCAAATTTATAGCGTAAGCGCTGATAAGGAAACTGAACTATAATTTCGAAATCATAATGCAATGTAATGAATAGGTATATAATCGTTATGTTACATTTCAGTATTGTTAGTAACGTGGAATATCCATTGTCACATACCGTAAAATATATAAAAGGATGAATAAATCCAGTCAAATGTATATGATTGAAATAACTTATTCTAGCATCTGAAATAATTCTTTACACATAAATTTTAATAATGAAGCACAGGCACTTAGGTGTCACAGTTTTATAGATAATAGTGTTAGGTTTTATAAGAAAGTCCCAAAGCCCATTACTGATTTGCCGGATAGTGAGTTCAAGCAACATTTCAAGTGCGTTTTAATGTCTAGAGGCTATCATGAGGGTGGATAATAATAATAAAATAACATAATACATGTGAACGATGCTTACGTCTGGAAATGACGCCCTCTCTGTGCGTTCACTAAAAACTAATGTAACCATCTGTGTTTTGATAAAATATGTATCACGAAGAAATAAATCAGATCGAGATTTTGCCGCTTCTTCTCGATAACTGAGTTGTTTGACTGAACCGGTGGTCGCTTCTTCTCGATAACTGAGTTGTTTGACTGAACCGGTGGTAGCTTTAACGTTCATAAGCGTCTTTTCAATGTCTAAATTGAATAAAATATTTTTGATTTTGATTTTAGTTTTTCTCTTAATGAGAAACAATCGACGATAGTCATCTGTAACGTGAGGATTGTATGAGAAATCCGAGACACCTACTAACTTATTTCTCACATGAATAGTAGTTTGTGGCAGTCCTTGATAACTACTTCCCTTTCATTAATATACATTATTTTTTTATTTTCAGCATATTTATCTTTTCGGAATAGCAACGTTGTCGTATCTTCTAGCGGTTCTTTTTTACATAATGTTGGAAGCTCCGTTAAGTAGATAGATGAAAAATATAACTTCCCCACATTTGACATCTTTGACGAATAGAAAAAAAGAAATAATTGCATAAGTTCGTATACCTACATCTCTTGGATTCATCTCCTTTAAAACTTTTTCATTTGTTGCAAGCGTATTCTTATTTATATATGAATTATATTAACTTAGTAACACACCATCCACTGGATCTTTATTATGTTATTTATAATAACAGCACCCCATTTCGTTTAAATGGATGATTTACAACGGAATCCAAATGATAACTGCGAAAAAGCTGTCAATAATAGTACATTTAGTGAATTTATGGAGTATTTGTATGCCACTACCACAGAACATTCAACTATATGATGTGTAGGGTGGAGGTTTTTTGGACTACATAACAAGATGTTCTATTAAAGCCCATGGAGTTTTGAGTAATTTACGAATTGCAAGTAATTTGCAGCGAACTGGGTATAACAAAGGCTTTTCATTGCTATATTATTTTTGTTGCAATCGATACGCTGTGTCCGTAAGCAAGTGGTGAACATTCCATTGTCGGTACTGCGACTGGACTCCGGCAAGCATATGGACTTCTTGCTAAAGTCTTCGTTCGGCCACCGCGGTCGCTACAACAGGAAGAAGTTGGGCCAGGACGATGATGCCATGAATGACGAAGAGGAAGATTAGAGAGACAGATGTTTTCTGACAGACAAGAAACTGTTTATAGAAGTTTACAATTTATTTTAATCATAATAGTTTCTGTACTTTAATAAAAATAATCTATAATTATATAGTTAATTTATTCGGATTCAGCGAATTTGAATATATAAATTCTACATTTTTTTTTACATAACCAAAACCCCCTATTTTCGCTATTTTTGTATGGATTTTGTGCAACTTATTCTAGAGTGTAAGGGTGCATGTTTCAAACTGACTATACCCGTAGCTCCACACGTGTTTTTTTTTTAATTGTATTCAAGGAATATAACATTGTAAAACCATGTGTAATTAAAGAAATGCTCTTTAAATCCATTGTAAGTACGACATGCGCGGAACTTTCAGTAACATGTAACGTATACATTAGATATATAAAAACTAATAGTGTATTAAATGAGGTTATCATCAGCAACATACTTGAAACACTAGCTCACCATATAACTACCTGAGTGCTCACATACACTGTATAAGGAATTAATGAAACAATGACTTAAAGATGTTATTATAATGATATAATATGCCCATATTGTCAATAAATCAAACGTTGGTGGTATAAAGTTTTATTATAAAATCCCTCCTATCTTCGAAATTAATATTAATAATTATAATGTTGAATTGAAAACAATAAATTAGCTGACGTCTTGAAATCTTGCATAAATATAAATCAAGATATAAAACTTTCTAAGTAGTTTCTGTCTAAGCAATTTTTAATATTCGACAATTTAGATAGTTCTCATTCAACTCGACACAATATCCTTGTATGGTTGTCTGGTTACTGAGTTATGTAGACGAAAGTGCTGTAAATAAAACAAAATGGCCGCCAAAATGACCAAAGAGCACATAATTTAAATTTCATTCATGGGTAACTGAATTTCAAGTATACTTATTTTTGGAGTTTAGTACAACGCACGTCTTACGCACAGTAGTTTAGTAAACATTATATTTTTGCTAAATTTCATGCGAACGAAGTCGCGGGTAACTATTAGTCTAAAATAGAATAAACTAAATTACTTCCTATAAGGTCAGCTATCTGCCAGTGAAAGTCCCGTGAAAATTGGTCTAATCGTTTTGGAGATATCATTGCGGGGAAAGCCACAGTTAACAGCTAGTTTAAATTAAAATAAACTAGATTACTTTTTATAATGTCCACTGTTTGCCATTGAAAGTCCCGTAAAATCAGTCAAACTGTTTTCACGATACCATTGCGGATGACCCCCCGGGGTTAACAGCTAGAGTAAGAGAGCAGTAGAGAGGTAATTTAGAGTAGCCTAAGTAACTCGCTGTAATTTCAGCTATCTGCTAGGGAAATTTACGTCAATATTGGTAAAGCAGTTTCGGAGATCACCCAGAACAAACAGACAGACCGACAGTTTTTTTTTTAAATTGCATTTTTGTTATAAATAGCGTGTATACTTTCATATCCAATCATTGTTACTTTGATATTACACACAGACACTTCTTCTTCTTCTTCTTCTTACCCTTATCCCACCTGAGTAGGGTCGGTACAACATGTTTGTCATGTTGTGATGTATGATTTGGCTTAATTTTTACGATCGGCCGCCTGCCTGTCATCAACCCTCCTTGGGATTATTTTGTTGTACCACTATATGTTTCTATAGGATCTTTTAGCTACACAAATTTTCTGTAGGCTTTAGTTTAGACTTTTTCCGACGACTGCATTTTCGTCTTATTTTCTGTTGTCCCGTTTTCATAGTTATTGCAGTACTTTCAACTACATATGTTATTGGGGCACTGATTTCGTACTAATTTTTCGGTTTAATTACTCACTGGTTTTTGTTCAACATTGGTGACTGTCATAACAATATCGGCTTGCACTGTTTGAGGCTTTTGTATCACGTAAACTGGTGTATATTGACTAAAGTTAATAAAGTTGATATCTTTCGGTGTATTAATATAAAATTAAATACAATAAACCATTATAATAACATAAAATATGAAAACTATAAAAGAAAATAAATGCAAATAAAATGACATGACAATGACTTTGTAGTTTCTCTTTTTGTTTTTTGTTTTTCACACAGATACTTCATTTTTATTATATGTATAGAAGATTATGTATCAACACGAAACAACATTTATGACGAATCAGATTTTGAACTGAAAAAAAAAGCAGTATGTATACGCAGCTTTACAGTCCAACAACGCTGACTTAGTTATTATTAAATTATTAATCTATCAGTCACTTAACAAAAACTGTTGCTTGGATATTACGTTTCACTTCCAAATTGTGCAGTCAAACAATTAACACATTCTATCAAAATATATTAACACCAAAGAAGTTATAAGACGCATATAACAAAATTATCACCTCGATGCAGAAAATTGAATTCGCAGAAAAAATATCAAAGTTGGAAAATAAATGCAACGTGACACCATGCAACCCACTATCAAGTTTAGATGCTTATATCAATGAGCAGGGATTATAAAGGGTTGATGGATGTTTGGAGAACATTTTATTCCGCTATTCATCTAAGTTTCTTATCATTTTACCGATTTTAAGTCGATTAGTGGAACTTGTTATAGATCAAGCTATTACAGGGTGGGTGGTCCAAAACTTACATTATACGTACTGGAGATACATTTTGAGTCGTCAGCGGTGTATAACCTATCTCCCTTCTCCCTTCTCCACTTTTTTCCCATCCCTCCTCCCCCATACACAGGCTGATAATACACTTGCGACTCCCTTGGTGTTGCTATGGACGGCGGTGTTTATTTAACATTAGGTCACCCACCTGTTCGATGACCTTCTTTGATATAAGAATATATATTGTAAAAGTAAGTATGAAATTGCATCAGGTGTCGGCGATTTAAGCAAGAGGTTGGACGCAAAATCATTATCGCCTTGTCCCAAGTTTCTTACCAGTTCTTCTCGATGACTGGGTTGTTTGTCCGAGCCGGTGGTGGCTTTGATCTTAATAAGCGCCTTTCTAGTGCCTAAATTCAATAAAGTATCTGTGATTTTAATTTTGATTATTCAAGAGGCCGGTGTCAACCGATGGTAGTGACATCAGCATGATTTGATTGAAACTACTAAGTGAATTAGTGCTGCTGGTATAATTAAAGGAATTATAAACCGTAATATTATTAAGAAGAGTTTTGTAGTACTAAGCGCAAATAATGCATGTGTGTGAATAGGCGGACTTGTTTCGTACATCGTAGAGCTATCACATTATATCGGCTCATATCAATCTTCACACGTATACAAACGTACGCGTATAATATAAGTGCACCAAAGGATGTTTTGAGCATTACACGACCTGTAGACAACATCATAGCTCGACGGCGTCCGCTATACGTAGTTAAAACCTTTGCTTAAAAGGAAAATATATAAAAGTTACGTGTAAAGAGAAAATGTTTCGCATTTTTTATATTGTGCTATTTATTTTATTTCACAAAAGTTCCTCTGTGATATACAATTTAAACGGTAAGTTCATATAGTCTCGTTTTAATTATAATTCATATTTACAAGTGTTCGAATAAAGAGCGCCAAAATTAATATGCTACATTTTCGACTCAAAATATCAATAAATAAATCAAATAAAATTGGACGATAATACATTTTAATGCAAAAAAATACTCATAGAATTTCAAAGAAATGCATTGATTTTTTTTTGCACAACCTTTGGTTCAAAAACCAAGACATCTCAATCCCAATTTTCGTAATGTAAGACAAAATGTCAAAATTCAAACACAAAAACTCAGTATTGAAACGCAATTTTTTTTCTAACTTCTAAAACTTTTTTCAACTAATATAAATAGTTTATTACAATAAAAGATACCAACCCTGATTACACCATTCCGACCAAGACAAATTAGCTTTCATCTCAAAATATAATATTAGATTTTTTTTTTCGAAATGACTACGCTATTGACCCAGCAAGGTCTTAACAGCTTCACCGGACTACTAAGGCGAGTGCTTAAGGCACTCAGTCGATTTTATTTTGGCAACCAGCTCAAGGGCGCACGACACAACTCGGCTTGGCTGTTGCCTGTTACATGCAAAATCGCGATCTATCTTAGCTAACCTAGCTAACTATTCATATATGTATGAATTATGTGTATGTATATATATATATATATATAGTATTAGACCCTCGTCATTCTTATTCATTAATCGATTTAGGTTTTCTGTTATGTATAAAATATATACCTACACAACTTCAGACGCAGAGTATGCACGCATGCCGGCGTTGTTTGGTCTTGATGACTACGACTCCTGTCTCAAGGACAACGAAGGAATTTACTGTGTGTTGAGGTTAGACCTGGTCGATGATCCAAAGAACGATTTGATGAAGCTTATAAAGGTAAGAAAATTCATTTATTCCTGCAAAAACACATCTCTATTTTATTTTATTTATTTGAAGCACCAACAAGATTTACACAAGAATAGTACATAACATGCCTTTTTAAAGAATATACTTTATATAAGTGGTGAAAATTGTTGTGAAAATATAAATATTTAGCGGTAAGAGTTAGAAACGGAACTTACCGGGTCGTTGGCTGGTTCTCTGCTTCCACCACAAATTACAACACTATTTATACCGATTAATACTGTCCCGGTAGTTCTTACACTGATTAAATTGGAAATCACTAGTTATGATAATGTTGCGTGCGATAGCGTGTGTTCTCGTGGAAGCGGTTTAGCGTAGAGTAGAGTGGCACGAGCGGCGTATTTTTTGTTCCATTCCTTTTGGAGAGGAAGGGGTTGAAATAGAGTACATAGACAATTAATAGCGTGCGAAAGATTAGATAAAATATGCGGGAGCGAGAAGAGGAAATAATATATACTAGAAAATAATAGACGGCGTTACCAATAAGTGTAATCATAATTATAGGTATTTAAGATTTATGTATGTATATATTACTAAGAATAGTAACCTGACTGGAAGCCTACATATCTTTATAATCATTTCATTCTAATTGTTGTTATTAGAAAACGACATTTTTTTTTGGTATTTTTAGTTTTGAGACGATCTATAGATTAGTTGGTAGTCCGGTGAAGCTGTTAAGACCTTGCTGGGTCAATAGCGTAGTCAGATCGAAAATATAGATTCAGATGACGTAAAGGCGATACAGTTATCGACGTCATATATAGCTAATTCCAAATAATTCTAATTCAAATAAAACTTTTAAAAAAAGTTAAATACATATTAAATACTTGCTGTACAAAGGTTTCGTGATAAATGCACCGCGCTCGCCGGAGACAAGTTCGCGTTATCTTTTTTTCGCAAGTCTAACCTTTTTTTTGTAACATAACTTTGTAAAAAAGGGAAGTATGAACTGAGCCAACCACTACCTACGTGCTAATCACGCAGGGGTGGTGCCTTTCGGCGATTTCAACCAGCTAAAATTCCACGACAACCTGCGCCGCACCCGGCTGAAGCAGCCCGGTTGAAAGACTGCATCCCAGCCCGAAGAACCCGTGCAATGGGAGACCAAGCCCCCTGTCCCTTTCACCTCTAGGTTCGGCCGGCAGCGGAAAGGCTAAGCCTAAGTTTAAAAATTCTGTTTTATAGTTTATCTTATACAAAACAGTTACAGCTGCTTACATTCGTTTTAACAACGCAAAAATCAGGGCTTCAGAAAACTTAAACACACTAGCTGATAATCGTTGCTATAGAGTGGAATAACTTGAAGACAAACGCATCACTATTCCATTGAAACTGGAATTGTAAATGTGACTCTCTAGGATCAATATTATTACTTACTAGCTATGCTCGTGACTCCGTCCGCGTATAACTTAATGTAAAGAATAATGACTAATAAAATCATCTGAATGTATTAAGTTCATTTAATCTACTTTTCTTAAGTCGCGATGTCATTATAATTACAATAACTTTTGATAGACTGAAACTACGTTTAAATGTTACTTGAGGATATGCTTTATAGCTTTCTTGTATTTATAGTATAATACTTTCAATTGTTTTAGGATTACTCGAAGGCAACGCTAAAACATTACAACCACAGTTACGTAGAGAGAGGTGTCTGCGTGAAGACAACATGCAGTGAATTTATAAAAGACCATACACTGAATGACAGTGCAGATCTGACATACCTTCTTGACGACTGTCTTCATACTACTATATTTAGATCCTACAAAGTGCAATCAAAGTTATCACAAGTATATTATTGCGACAGGAAAGATGTCAGAAGCGATATAAATCTCCTTGATTGGTGTGTAGCCGCTGTATTCTGTACGATTGTGTTAATGAATCTTAGTGGAAGCTTATATGATTACGTTCTTAACAAGAGACAAGATAAAAAAGAAAAAGGTAAATACTACTAAAAATGTATTTAGCTACTATTCGATACATATAATCTAACGTGTCTGCCTGGTACTTTTTAGATTTTTGGAAAATAGCTGCAGCTATTTGGGAATAAGTAACAAAATAAATTTGAATCAATTTAAGAAATGTCTGTATTTGTCTAAATACGGATAATTATTACACTTTTACGTTATTGACAAAATCTTCAAGTAACATTTGGTCTTTATTTAATTAAAATCGGTTAGGTAAATCAAAAGTTATTGTACTTTTAATGACGACACTACTAAGTACGAAATAAAAATAGATAAGTAAACGGACTTGATAGATTAGTCTTTATTAATCGCTGTTTTTTTTTTACATAAGATTTCTTGCGGACAAAGTCGCGGGCACAGCTAATAACATATAAACCAATAACGGGTTTTTCCACCTTAAATGACATACCTTTTGTGATCGCTAAAAGGGCAAGGAAATGGTTGCAAGTTTCTGTTATTCGATCTAGGTTTTGCTATTTTATATTTTTAAGATGTTTGTTTGCTTGTTGTTTGGATAAAGGTAGCGAGTTCTTTTTGAGTAAACCTTCGACAAAAACAAAGAGAAAAAGAAAGAGATATAAATATTTTAGGGCTTTTTTGGTTGAAATTTTTTTGTACTATTTTAGAAAAATCTAAATTGAAAATATGACCTTATCTTGAAAAATAATCATATAAAAGTGTTCTCCTTCAGTCCTACATATATAACATGATGGATATGAATAAATTTCAAAAAATCCGCTTTTTTTCTATATCCTTGCGAAGTGAAATGCTTCAGTTGTGATATCTATTGTAGCTTATGCTTGTATGTTTTAATATTTGTATAATTAGCAGGTTTTCGTTTTATCATTTTTTTTAATTATATATAGCATTTTGCATTACGCCTATAGATCACAAATCAACTTTATTTGTTGATCAATCTTCTTTCTAGTTACCATGATAGTGTAAATATTTAATGTTCAAGAATCTAATAATTAACCCTGTTGTTAAATATTTCAGGAAACAAATACCTATTGAGTTTTTCACTTACACGAAACTGGGAATTATTAGTGAACTCAGCAGTTGAGGATCCTAAATTAAGAAGACTGAAATCATTTCACGGTGTAAGGTAAAAACAAAATTAATCATTCGAACCAGCAGGAGAACCGAATTAGGCTTCTATATTTAGTCTTTCAATCGAAGACAAAATAAAATCTTACATATAGTTTTTCCTTACTTAGTATTTTCGTTTCTTATTAGACAAAAATGTGAATGTGGTGTCGTGGGACACCAGGTAGAAACGAAGTTCCATCGGCTAATGTAGAATCGACACAATTTGCAAAAAAAAATCATGCTCAATTTATGTAATCGTAATTCAAATTATCAATAACATAACAAATAAAATAACAAAATTTGTCTCTTTATTTTTGTTTGACAACATAAAATTACATAGAAATATAAATAATTACAAAAAAGGAGAAAGAGAAAGGTATTATACACTACTCGCTTGTGTATACGACTGTCGCGCCTGCGCACGTTTCATTTAACGGTTTTATTCCATGAACTTTTTCTTACGGTTTTACTATCACCTTTTTTCAGTTCGGTCGCGCAGCAAAATCCCTATCTCCTTCAAGCCTGCCGTTCCAAAAACTTATTTTACTCAACAGCTTCTATACTGCTTTGCCTTAATTCTCAATGGGATGTGAATCGCCAGAATTGGATCGTAAGATTCTCGTCACATGTATTAACAAACTTTTCAACCTTTTAGCCTCTTGTTAACGATTGAGCCGCGCATTATTTTGACAAAAGAATATATACAATATTTATTTTTGTTAATATTCTATTTTTGTATCTTTCAGGACACTTACAAACTTAATAACGATTTATTGTCACGCGGTGTTTCTTATTGCTACCGGATTTACAGACAGACCACACTCATTTGAAAAGGTGACAATATTTAATATAATTCTTCGATTACGTCAAATATTACTCTAGAACAATTATTCAAGGGAGAAGGCAAGTACTTACACAAATAGGTAACGATAGTCCAGATCATGTTACCTTGCAAATAGTACAACATAAGGCAATACTCAAAAGCTCGGATCTAAAGCAGGACCTTAACGGTGTTTCCTAACTATACGCAGACTGGAACTACCTGTATCACTACGAACTTTTATTTATTACTTATATTATTATTTACTTACTTTCAGACTTATAACTCATCTATTTACTATCTCCTATATAATGTACCGATGATTGTACAAACTTTCTTCTTTCTGTCGGGTTTTTTACAAACGTATAATTTCTTGGAACGCAACGAAAGTTGCAAATCAAATATCACGTGGATCACAATCCCTAGGAGTGTATTCTCGCGTTGGTGGAGGTAAGTTAAACACGTTACTATCTTTTCCAATGGGTACAAAAATACCCAGGTTAACAAACACTATGATAAAGGAGAAAACCTGAGGATTGATTACAGCCTTAAATGCCGTCATGGCCTTAATATGCATACATACTCTGTTTCTTTTTTTTTTTAATTATTTTGCTTTCAAATGGAGATCATTTGGAATATTGGCAATATAAAGGCAGAAAGGGTGATAGGTGTAGAAAATTTGATACAATTCACTACTTACTCGTCTGGATTAGCTTATAATTAACAACAAAATAAAACATACCGAACGGCACTTTAAACGTAAAATAAAAATTAATATAAATTGTCATTGATTGTAATCAATAAAATGTCTAAATTAAATATATGTATGCGAATTTAATATATATGCTATCACGTTGACGCTTTCATCACTAAGATCAACTAATCTTTTCTTTGTCAAACAAATAATTTTTCAAAATAAAAAAAAAAAATTACTCAATTTAGGCCCTAAAAAGTCGTTTATGAAATACGAAACTACCACTGGTTCGGAAAACAACCCAGTCATCGAGAAAACCAGCAAGAAACTCGATATGGTCTATTTTTTGACGCACATGTGTTTATAATGTATTAAAATTGCACCCGTTTGTAGCAGATTTAAAGAGGGAGGCGACAATTCCACATAACATCACTGTTCAAATACAAATCCAACATACAATAACCAATTGATACCAAAAACCCCTTGACATGGCGCTTATACTTACAATCTGCCAAATCAGCAAAATGCTTTGGGTATTTAGTTGTAAAACCTAACACTATAATTTTTTTTAAACCGTTACTGGTTTTAATAAGTCTGAAATTAAGGATGATCAGTTTGTCACAGTGTCCAGTATTTAAATCATGTCGATCTTTTATGAAATCTAACTTTTCAAAGGTTTTCCGGATTTACATTAAATTATATAGAGTGTATTGGAAGGGCAGGATTAAGGTACCTAATTCCGGAATCTTATTCTTTACTTATTTGCAAAGTCATATATTGTATATTGCTCGAACAGCCTGTTTTCATAATAAAAATAGGGTACACCTCACTTGCTCTTTTCTACAGAAAAAAAATATCACAACACATTAAGCAAAGTAGACTATGCCAGCAGTGGTAATATCTTTTAGCTGGCAAATCTTACATGAAGCAAATGCAGCAGATCTTAATCTGTTTGATATTTTTTAGTTTAAAATCAAGTGATACGTAAGAATACAGAGTTGCCAAGTACATTATTACCTTAAATTACTTTATATTTTGGGTTTGTTATAAACCCGTGGCACGTTAGCCACGATAATATTTTGTTTACCTGCAGTAAATTCTTTAACCCACCTTTTACTGTGGCACCGTAATGATATTCTTTGTTATTTGTGAAGGGATATTAGTGAAATAATCTTGAAACGTAGTTACTACCTCTGAACTGTTGGAAATATGTACTCAGTCGTGTCGATATTTAGATGAACCGAATTATCATCTAGTTTATTATTTCATATTTTTTTATATATTATATGTCAGGCAGTCTTGGTCTTACTTCTAGTCTCAATAACTTTATTTAGTAAAAATGTTGCTTAGATAATTATATAAACATGTTCATAACCAACAGTGATTCTTATGTAACACTAGCTGTCGAAAATTGGTGTTGGGGATATTTTATAGTACTGTAGAGCTCACGCTACTCTTGAAACTCTACTTAAAACTAAAGCATTTTGGAAAGATACTGTTTCATGGAAGTTAAATTAGACAATTTTACTTAGCGGCAAGATAGATATATATATATAGATATCCTTTAAATTACCTATGTATGTATGTATGTAACATTAGATGAAATTGGTGGAGAGCGTTTATAATATTATCCTTTTGCTGTTAATTCTCTATACAGAATATTATAACTACAAGAAGTCAACTGATTGTAGACTGACTCCAGCACTGGCGATGATGATGGCATTCACATTAACTTGGCTTCGACATCTCGGTTCCGGACCACTCTGGAACTTCTATGTAACAAACTCTATTGTGCAAGGCTGCCAAAAGTACTGGTGGTCTCATATCTTATATTTCAACAACTTTTTACCTCATAATAAATACTGCTTACTACATACGTGGTAAGTGATGCATATAATTAAAAACGAGTACTGTTTTTCAATTAGAACAATATTGAATACAGCTTCTATGAACAAGTTCGTCTAATATACCTAAATATAAAAGAAGTTGGGATAGGAAATATGAAACAAGAAATGTACTAATAGTTACAACATAAAACCAAAATTATATTTCTCAGTATTGCATCTTTGCTTGCGTAATATTTATTTAAGCCGACCTTGGTTTTGCCCGCAAAAAAGTAATTTACATACTCGTATTACAATTAATTATTTATCTATCAGATAATCATATATTATTGTAAATATATATGAACATGAATTTTTGTTATATTCTAGGTACATCGCATCAGATTTTCAATTGTTCCTCATAGGTTCGATAGTACTTGTTGTAACGATGTCCAGAGGCCGCAGTGTGGTTCTCGCATTCCTTCTTATCCTCTCTTTAATCTTTCCTGCATTTCACGTTTGGTTACATGATCTCGATGCTATAGCATTTTTTACACCTGAGTAAGTATAATTTTGTTTTTTTTTTTTTTTTATTTTCGTCTTATTGCGCAGGCCATGTTACTGTGCTCTCATCCGAACTAATTCCACGTTGAAAATTTATTGTTAAGAATTCATTGGTATGATGCTCTTACAATAATGGAATATTTCTGAATCCAATTAACAACATAAAAAAAAAAACTGGATTACAGATATATTTCAACCAATTTAAACAAAATCTGGACAAGTTATACACTTAAACCTTATTCGTGAATTACTTTATCTACTGGCAAAAATCCTTTTAGTAGTTTTTGAGTTTATCGTAAATAAACAGGCAGACAAGGCAAAGGACTATGTTTTATAATATGTAATGATAATCACCAGTTTACAATATGATCACTGTCTATGAATTTTCATGTTTAAATAGTTACTTCTGTACCTGAATTAAATAACACCAAATAATATTGTTTACGATCTGATAATTTTCAACAAGCGTGTATTTAACGTACGAAAGTTAAGCAATAATTATTGTGTAAAAAAATGTCCTATTTTCTGTTGGTATTTACCAATAAGAATCTTTTTCTTTTATACTTACAGGCTTTAGCATTTGACCACAATCGCATCTTAGAAAAATTCCTACTACCGTGCTATAGTTTCATGCATCGACGCTGTGTCCCAACACGCTATCAATTAAATCATCATTACTTCGGTTAGAACTACCACGTTTTAAAAGCCTGCTATTTGTTATATTGTTTTTGACTAGTGTATTTATGACAATATTATAATCAACACCAGGTTCTTCAGAGGATTTCACAGCGATACGTTCTTCTACCTCCACATCTATGGACACAACAATCTATCCAGTTTCACTATCGGAATGATCACAGCCATACTTATACGCAAGTGGCAAAACAAAGGAGTTAACGTTTCTAAAAGCAAGGTAAATTTCATACTCTCCAATAATTCCCTTAAAACGTGTTTACAACAACAACAGGTGTACTTAATAAGAATTTTTAAAATGTTTAAGAACGTGGAAGGAAAAAATTCTAGAGCTTTATTCTAAAATCAAATATAACAAAGAGCTTATAACTTTTACAAATATTTTTGCTGTGCGTTAATCAACTAGTGTATTATCAAATTGTAAAATTCATTGCAATATGTCTATGTGTGAATGAGCTAGATGATGGTTTAATATTTATTACTGCTGAAAATGCTATATTAGATTGTTTAATGTTATGTCCGCCTATTTATAGTAGTTATATGTTTACTATAGTTAATTGATCTTCAATATCAATGATTCGATTTCTAAATTTATTATTTTATTTTTCTTTGAGATATATACTGCTCTCTCATGGCTAGTTATACCAGGGATGCTTGGAGTGATTTATTCGCCTAGTTTTTTCAACAACGAAGAGGAACGATCATCCCTTGTTTCTCGGATGCTATACGCTGCAACTCATCGATTTGTGTTGTCTCTCATAATTACCTTCGGAATCATCAGCATGGTTATGAAATATAGAAGTAAGGATTTCACTACTAATTGTATAGGTTTAGATTTTTAAAAATCAATCGATTGTTACTTTGAAATTCTATGGTGAATCGATTTTATAATCAAAACTTATTTAAACCAAGTTTGTTTGTTTTTAACGTTACAATTTCTCAAAAAAAAAGAATTTATGCATTTTTAATCCTTTATGAAGTCGAATGATTTCTTACCTATATTTTATTTTAATTGTACTGTCATATATAGATGTAGTAATGATTATTTTAAATTTTTTTGTGTATTCCGTGTTTCTAAAGTGTCACGTCAAATTTCCAAAATTATTTCAATTTCTTTAATTCGCATCATGTTCCAAATAGTACAGTTTCCCACTTCATCTAGGTCATGCTCAAAATTTCAAGTGTATATCTCATCAGAAAGTTAGTTACTAATCAATTACAAAATCGCACTCGAACAGAATATAAAAGAAAGCGAATAAATGACAATTCAGTAAAAAATTTTCTTATGGCAGTTATAAAGATGACAAAGTACAATTGAACTCCTAATTATATCCTCGTATTTTTCAGCAATTCTTCGTGAAATCTGTGAATGGAGAGGGTGGATAGTCCCTAGTAGACTTACATACAGTGTTTATCTCATACATTTCAACTTCATTTATATTTTGCTGGGTATTAGATATAATATGTTACCCGTATCTTTCTGGTTTATGGTAAGTACATTTTATCTTACCGACAGTACCGACAGTTGTCAACGACCTATTTATTTGCTTATTGGTAATAATTTAGCATTTTACAGGGAAATTCAACTATGATGCGTGGCTAAGCTAGTTTTTTTTTTACGTTACTAGTACCATTCACAGTCTTTAGCGAATATGTAATGGTACTTAAGACTAAAACAGCCAATTTAAATGCTCTTAATGAAAGTGAACTGTAATTTCAAAAACATAATACAATACACTGAACAGTTATACTCTTTAGGTTAAATGAATCGCGTAACGCTTAATTCCTGTTAGTAACGTGGAATATCTATTGTCACATATCGTAAGATATATCAAAGTATAAATATCAATGCAATGTATAGACATTAATATAATATTAATATTATCAATTATCAATATTAATATAATCATACGATTGAAATGACTTATTCTAGCAACTGAAATCATTTTTAAACCGTTCACTCATATATGTTAATAATAACGCACACACACTTTTTTCTTACATAAAAATAACTGACGATAACCATCAGTAACGTCGGAAATGTATAATAATTCCAAATCACCTACTAACTTAGTTGGCATCTCATCAGTAATTTGTAGCAGTTTTTGATATATTACACATTGTCTTTTCTTTTTCAGCATATTTATCTTTTCGGAATAGCAACGTTGTCATATCTCCTAGCGGTTCCTTTCTACCTATTGTTGGAAGCTCCGTTAAATAGATTGATGAAAAATACAACTCCCACAGATTTAAGATCTTCTAGAAATAAAGAGAATTAAATAATTGCATAAGTGCGTATATCTACATTTCTTGGCTTCATTTCCTTGAATACTATTTAATTTATTGCAAGCTTATTCTTATTTACGTTTGAATTATATTTACTTAGTCAGACAGCGTCCACAGGAACTTTGTTATTTACGAAATGCCGCATTCTTCTTCATCTAAATGGATGCCCTAGAATGGAGCCTAAAAGGGAACTGGGAAAAAGCCACATCAGTATTAATTAGTACATTTAGTGATGTTATATTCTAATATCAAGCTCGGGTGTGATAGGTGGAATGGGAAAGGTAGAGATGAGATTTACCATCAGTAACATGGCTAGAACTTTAACCTACTATATAATAACTTCAGTGCTTAAAATTTCAAGCTATAAATTATCTGTCTATTTATGTTTTTTTATTATAGGCGCCAAACGAACAGGTGAGCAACCTGATGTTAAGTGATCACAGCGGTCAATAAACACTTGCAACGCTAGGAGAGTCGCAACTGCGTTGCCAATCTGTGTTTGGGAAAGGAGGGGGCAGGGAAGAAGGGAAGAGGAGAGTAGGAAGACAAGTAGTGGTGGACCTTCGGCGCTCTCACAGACCGAATGAAACGCAACAATGCAAGCACTGTTGTTTCAGGACGGTTTTCTATGAGAGGGTGGTGCTATACCGGGCGAGCCAACTCATTCATACTGAAGTCAATAATATCTTTAACGTGGCTCTACCACCTACAAAAATAGGTATCTAGATCTGTTAAAAATATTATTATGTGTCTGTTATATTTACTTTTTGCCTATGTACCGAAAAGTAATCGTTTGCTTTCTATTCTAAGATTTTTATATTTTTGACAGATACGTCGTTAATACTTACAATTAATACTATTTAACTAAATACTTGTTTTCTTTTTGCAGTTGAACTGCATCTCATATTATGCTAAACTAATTTGTCTATTTGCTGTAAACAAGCAGGTGGCATCGATACATCAATATCATTACTCCGGTTTTATTAATCTCCTTTCTTGTATGTTTCATCGAGTGGCACTTCATAGTTCCTCTTTTATATTTCATAGGTTTTAACGTTTGACCGCATTCTCATCAGGTTGTTAAATTTCGATGTGGTCTAAGATGGTGAACACGATAAACCCAGACTGGATCTGGGTCTTAAGTGCAGCTATTTGAGCACACCTGTTGTGTTTGGCGAGGTATTTTCGGCTTGATGGTGGTAGCCAGGTGGACTTAGAAGTTCTACCACCATGCTATGTTTTCTTTCATCGTGATGTTTTCCTTCATCGAAAGCTTTGACTGAGTTGCTAGTATTCCAAGCAGTATCCGAAAATGCTATAAACAGCCATTATAACTGTAGAGTTTCAGATTCCATTATCAGAAGCTAGCTGATTTACAAATAATAAAATTTTCAGTTTTTAAAGACGTTTCATTGTTTGCCGTTTTTTCCACAAAACAGACATAGAATACATCAATTTTTGTTTTAAATATAAATTCATAACATAATTCAAGAAGGTTTTTAACAATAACATTTTAATAACCTTTGGTTGCTCATACGCGCATGTTTTATTTAACTTTTTACGAGATTGTCTATACTTTGTAATAAAAATCTTATCAATAGTTTATTTATTGCGTCACTAAATAATTGCTGTTTTTGTATCAACCACTGGTTATTATTTTAAATTTTGTATAGTAGATGTAAGAATTAATAAAAAATAATTATTTAATCATTGTGTTTTATTTAACAAAATCATTGTTTCAGGTTACAAAAAAAGTCCAATTGCATTATATTGCTAATGCGCAAACGAATATTTCTTTAGGAGCGTTGAGCGGAATATTTTGGTAGGACAAAAACTTATGATTTCGCATCAGCGACATGCTAGTAAACGGGACCGAGCGACTGTATTTCGCTCGCGTTAGACTAAGGACGCGTAGTATGGTGTGTAGATCTGATATTGTTATTTTGAGATTGTGGAGCTCATTATATGTTTGATTAATTAATGAAATATACATAAATATTGTTCATAGTACCAATAGACATGAACACTAGATTAATGATAATAATTTCGATGTAAAAATTATGTAATTTAATTAATTGATACTAAAAATGGGGTGTAAGGGGTGTCGAGTAACATCTTAAGACTTGAGACACCCAAGCCAACCTCACCTGCACGTGGTGCACCCTGCTGATCAACGAACGAGGCAATGGCGATAGCAGGGTGGTAGGGTTTTACAGCTTGTCTGGGTCGCAACCACCATGTACATGGCGAAAAAGCCCGTCATAGTGACTCGCTTTTGCGCGTCGCGTTTCGGGATCAGCCTGTGCATATCCAGTACCGGGTGACTTTTGTCATTATGGCCGGCATAACAACGGCGACCAACGATGGATGATCTGACTCTCGGTGGTCGCTACTGTTTTTGGATTGTACTATGCTTACCATCAGGCATAGTGCAGTCACTTTGTCGTGCTTCAATAAAAAAAAAAATAAAAAAAAGTCACGAAGCGACGTCATTTGATGGCAGATGAAATGCAAAGAGCTGTAGGGATGTTGCAAGCGGGAAGTAATCAATCTCAGGTATCTCAACATTTTGGCATTCATAGAAGTGTTATTTGTCGTCTTTGGCAGAACTCAAATAATACAGGAGAACCCGCTGAACAGCATCCAGACCGTAAAAGGAGTACAACCACTTGGCAAGACCGGTACATACAACTGACTGCAAGACGCCAGCCGATGTTAACCACTCGAGAGATAAGTTTGAGGCTACAAATTTCAAGTGGTGTTGATGTAAGTCCTCAAACTGTGCGAAATCGACTGCATGAGTACGGCCTATCAGCTCGACACCCAATCAGGTGGTCACCGATACGTCACGGGAATCGCGCTCGTCTATATGAATGGTGTAGAGAACGCATAACATGGACCCAGGAAATATGGGATAAAATTATGTTTTCCGATGAGTCGCGATTCGGGTTTAGCCTGATACAAGAAGGGTGCGAGTGTATAGTCGGCTCGAAAATACTGAAAGGCTCAGGTGCGTTCAGGAAGTTCATCCAAACAGCGGCTCAACAGTTATGTTATGGGCGCGGGTATTATGAAGAACAGGCGAACTGAGCTCGTTTTTGTAAATGGAAACATGAATGCTGAAAATTACATTGAGGATATTCTCAGACCTTATGTCTACCCATTTGTACAAACCTTTGGCTCCGATTTTAGGTTAATGCATAACAATGCGCGTTCACATACAGCTCGGCGAACCAGTGAATACTTTGCAACGGAGAACATCCGGGTATTGCCCTGGCTTGCACAATCGCCAGATCTCAACCCCATCGAGCACGCATGGGACGTGCTCCAGAGACATGTTCTGAAGGACTTGGACGGAGCGACAACAACCCAACAGCTGAAGGATTTGCTACAATTCCATTGGGAGCGAATACCGCAAGATGACATAAAAGTCTCATTAATTCAATGAATAATCGTTGCCGACAAGTTCTGAATAGCAGAGGAGACCATACTTTGTATTAAATTGTTCTATTCTTTCACAATAAATACATTTTCTTTAGAAATTTCATTTTGTAAAAAAAGTTTAGTTTCTTATGTATCTTAGTTTCTACAGTATATTCTAATATTGTTCATTTCTGTTATTAAAAGAACTTACAAAGACAACAGCTGTTATTTTTACATCATAGAATCCTAAAGATATTATTTTAAAAATAAAATACAACGTTATAATGTGAAGAACCATCCAAAAATTTAAATTAGTACATGTTCCTTAGACTTTTTTGATGAGTATACTACTTTAAAAATTGAAAAAAGAACACAACTCTGTGTTACCTTATATACTAAACAACTTATTAAATAAGTACCTAATCTTTTTCTTTTCATTGACTGCTTAGGCCTTCAGTAAAAAAAGGTGAGTGAGTTGCAAGTCTCTACGCCACCAAAAAGTGACCACTGTCCAAATGTAATGTTTCTAAATTCAGTAGTATCTACTGTGCGTCGATGACTTAGTCAAACAACTCAATAGAATGTAGTATTCGCTACTTTTGACGTAACTTTGAATGTAACAAAACATACTAATTTGATTTAAAAAGGTGTCACTTTGTAGATATTTATCATTAAAATATGATAGTGGACGTTACTTTGCACTTCCGACTGATATTAATTGGCCACTACTGATTTCGTAGATTTTAATCCACATGATAATAACAAGAATCTAACAAATTTAATACAATTTGCAGTAAAGAGAGTGTTCTGAAGAACCTTTTGACATGGTGCCTCCATCGCCGTTCCAAACTCGCACCACCCACCGCTCACCTATATACCCTAAAGCCCAGCTAAATGACATCAACCGTAAGGTTTTCTAGAAACTTTATTTTGCGCAATTTGGCGTTATGGAATGAGTTACCTGGTACAGTGTTATGACATGGGATATGGGGTTTTGATATGGGGCTCTTCAAAAAGGGATTAAAACACGATACACACATTTAAATTTATTTCATACATGTTTATTCTTATAAGATTTTAAATATGTAGAGGTAATATTTTTCATCAATCTATTTAATGGAGCTTCCACCAATACGAAGAAAGGAACTGCTACGAGATATGACAACGTTGCTATTCCGAAAAGACTAGTATGCTGAAAAAAAAAATTACTCAGTATCGTATGCTGATATGATATACAAATTATTAATGAAATGGGAAGTAACTCGTTAGATCCAGTAGTTGATAAACTACGCGGCAGCGATGAGTAGGCGATGATCTCCGACCATTGTAGATAAGGCCTGGGGGCTATGAACACGGGCATGTCCCTCGATATGGTAGTTAAACTGCACAGGCCCATGTGATGGAGGCGCATTGTGCCCATGTGACTTCCACGGTTTATCAGGGGTTCTAACATCCACTCCCCCTTGAGGGATCTACTATCGTAACCCCTTAGACCACAGTTGGGGCCTATTAGGAGAGGCCAACGCCTGTCGGGGGAGCAGACGTAGTGCCGATAAGGCAGTCCCCGCTCCTTCAGCCAAAAAGTGTTAGAAAATACCATGGGGTTTTAGTCAGTGCGTATCGGACATAACACATCCTCAGCTGCCCGGCAAGATGGATTTCTGTTAGGGCTCTGCCTATGTAATTAAAAAGTAACTTAGTAGATGGGTTACACGTTGTTTAATTCATATTTTACCGCTTAATATTTTTTGATACGAGAGGAGCGCCTGCATCTCATTATTGACGATGGGTGTATAGTTTTAAAGATGTGTTAGGCGCTTTACGATTTAGAATAAATAATTTTAGTCATAGATATTCGATTACATCCCGTACTTTTATGATAAATGTAACTTTAAATTTATATATTTAAATTTACCTTAATATTATTTTATGTTACTAAAATACCCAAATATATATCCCAATCTTTTTAATTTAGCGAGTATAACTAGTCTCTGTATCGGATCATGTTACTTAAATTACAGACCATTTCATTCCCTTGTGAGCATTTGCGCTATAAAATTATTGTTGAATTCCCGTGTTGCAAACTCTAATCATTATTAAAGCTTGGTCATTAGCCTATTTGGATACCACGTTGATTGACTTAGGTTCGATTGCTTGCAAATGAACCGGAGCTTCTGATGAAAAAACAGCGTGAAGAAACCATGGCATGCTGTTAGGGAATCTTTTAAGTTCGCGTAATTAGCTACCATCCTGAAGTTGGTGTTAAACACTTCAATGTCTGTCTCTGTCTAGATTTAGAGTGTTTACCATCTTGTACTGTATCGTAATATAACATTAGGTGAGATTATAGTCAAATCTTAAAAACAGTAAACTATATATTATATATATTAACGGGACCGGCAGACGTTATCTCTCTCTGATAATGTATAACTTATTAACTTATTAATCACTTTATCTATTGGTTAAAACAGCATGAAAATCCGTTAAGTAGTTTTTGAGTTTATCGCGAACAGACAGACAGACAGGCGTGGCAGAGGACTTTATTTTATAAAATGTGGTAATAAAACATACTCACAAATGCAATGAAAATTTACTTAGCCACCGAACCCAATGGACGTTCCCTGTCAAGTCCTTTATTAATGTATTATCTATAGACAACTAAGTGCCCTACTTACTTACTTATTGAAAACTAGCTTATTGTTTGTAAGGTACTTACGACAAACCAAAAAGATACTGGCATCATAGTATGTCGAACGCCCAACAGAATATAAATGAAGTTGAAATGTATAAGATAAACACTGTAAGTAAGTCTACTGGGGACGACCCATCCTCTCCACTCAATGAGTTCACGAAGAATTGCTGCAAAATACGATGAGAAAGTTGGAGTTTTTCTTATGTATGAAGAATATGTTGTCGAAAATGTTAAATTGAGATAAACATGGAATTTGTTTGTAAAGCTTCATACTCCAATAAATAGGAAATAATTATGATATATTATTTAAAAAAAAAACTTGTCATCCTCATAAAGCTTTAAAATTTTATAGAGATTCCTAAACTCTTACCAACTGTAATGAAGATAAAAATAGTTGTTTAGTTAAAACAAAAAAAATGCGTAGCACATGTGTCTCAAATTATAATAAATTTATAGAAGCCAACATGAAATGATCTCGCACAAGATGAGTTTTGGCTGTAATATCGATTGGTCATAGAATTGTTCTTATTCTATATTTCATACAATGGAAAATGATTAGTTATTAAAATTCAAACTGAATATAGTTAATAGTGAAATCCGTACTTCGACATTTTAGAATCACACCGATGACTCCCAACGCCATTATGAGAGACAGTATAAATCGATGAGTCGCGGCGTACAGCATCCGGGCGACAAGAGGTGCCCTCTGTCCTTCTGCATAGAAAAAACTAGCGGAATAAATCATTCCAGCTATCCCTGGTATTATCAACCACAAGATGGCTATAAATATCTGAAACAAATTTCAAATAATAAATTTACGTATTGATTTATTCAATATAAGACCAATTATGAACAAGATGTTGGTGGGAGCTACGAAGTTATTATATTATACAACAAAAAATAATTAAAAAACCAAGTAAAAAGTTACTATTGTATTTATATTGTTTTAACTATCCTTATAATCAGAATTGTTCACTATTTATTTTTTTGTTTTTTTATTATTTTTTTTTATTGTAGCACAGCAAAGTGACTGCACTGTGCCTGATGGTGAGCACAGTACAATCCAAAAACAATGGCGACCACCAAGAGAGACACGTGTCATGCCGGCCTGCGTAAATGTCTCTTCGCGTTCCGCTTGAAGAACCCCATGTTATAGGAAGGAGGGAACACACTAGCCGGGAGATTGTTCCACAGCTTCACGGTACGGCAAAGATAAGAAGTTGCAAATTTTTTAGTTTGTGCCCAGATAGGATTTACCATAAAACTATGGCTCTGAAACCCAGCGCGAGTGGTTCTGTTATGAAAAGGAGAGGAAGGGATTAAATTAAATTTAATTAATTAGATTCATCGTAGTGGTATGGTTTCCAATGGTAGTAAAAGAGAATCAGAGAACTAATGTAAAAATGCGGAAATGTACAACTGTGTTATTCAAAGCATATTAGTCTTAATTAGTTTTGTATTCCTAGAACTATGCTTTACATTTAATAATAAAATATGGCCTTAAAATACTCAGTAATAAAAGTAATTGGCACCTAAAATAGCAATTTATAATATTCAGTAGTTTTATTTGTACTTCAGATAAGCATCATCTTGCTAATCCAGACATCAAATTAATCTGATTGGTAGTAATCTGAGTTAGCTTGGACCAGTTTGAAAATGTATCCAAGAAATCTGGGTGAGATCCAAAAATTCGTCTTTTTTACATTTGATATTTGGATTAACCTTTACATTTTGCTCCGTTTAGGGAAGTACTTATTTTTAAAGATTTCTAACCAATCACATTTCCAATACAAGCAAGCTTTCATTATTTTCTTCACAGAATAATTAGAAAGAGTAATACTCACCTTGTTTTCAGAAATTATAACTTTTTTGTTCTGCCACTTGTGTATGAGTGTGCCTAAGATCATTCCGATAGTGTAACTGGCCAGGTTAGTATGGCCATGGACGTGGAGGTAGTAGAACGTATCGCTGTTGAATGCTCTAAAGAATCTGGTATCAATTATAACATTGTCTTAAATACACGTATCAAAAACAAAGAAACAAACAAAATACTATTATACGATGATAATTCTAATTTGATGACTGTTAGTAAATACTAAAACCAAATGGCATAACGTGTGTTGTATATACATAATTGATATTACTTAATTTATCTATAGTAATATTATAAAGAGGTAAAGTTTGTGAGTTTGTGACGTTGCAGAGGGTAATCTCAGGAACTATTTGTCCGATTTGAAAAATTCTTTCAGTATTATATAGCTCATTTATTGAGTATGGTTATATATCATCACAACAAGACCAAGTTATACATTATCGTATTGTTTTATTTTATTTCCTTCTTAATTTTTTTTCATAATTGTTTCTTTTATTTTTATTGTCTTCCGCATCGTATCATGTATTCATAAATGCTGTAGTCAACTGTAAATAGTGACATAAATAATTTTTAAGTATTCGCATGTATTTTTTTTAGCTTTTTATTTTATGTTAATGTTGTTGATTCTATATGATAAATAAATAAATAGAAGCGGAGCACTATTGAAGAATATTTCAAAATCGGGGATTTTTCCTCTTGAGAGCTTCCGTTGCGTGTTAGCATCAGCCCAAAGTAACTATTTCACGCGAACGAAGTCGCGGGTAGAGGCTAGTGTAAGATAAACTCACGCTCCTTAAGCAATATCAGCGTATAATAAACGTTAGCTTTTGGAGTTACCTAATTTAGGTACAATAGTAACTTGGAACATGGTAATTTATCAACAGCTATCATATTGTGAATTAGCAATATGCAACAATCTCTTAAGATGTTATATAGTTTTAAAACCAATTCATCATCACAGCAGCAAGGTCACGCTAATTAATTTTCAACATCTGAAAGTGTACAGTTAAATGATCTGCATGATAAAAATAAAGAACGGTACAAAAGTATACTTACTCGGGTGTTAAAAACACTATAGCATCAAAATCATGCTGCCAAACATGAACTGCAGGTAAAATTAACGAGAGAACAAGAAGGAGTGCGAGTACCATACCGCGACCTCTGGACTTAGTTGCAACAAGCACGACCAAACCTATGAGGAATAACTGAGTATCTGATGCGATGTGCCTAGAATGTAAAAAATAACTATTGAGTAAGAATACTAGTGTTTCTTTTTTTTTAGCAATCAATCTTGTAGATTATTACTGCTACTTCCTAGTAGGTAATGATAAGTTTCTTGCGATCATTTTAATTAAATACAAGATGATGGCCGTCTGGTTAGAACTTTCTAGAGTTGTCGCAAGTCAGAAACCATGCTCCGTGGTATTATTTTCCATCTACTTAACTTGTGCACAATAGCAAATTATAGTAGGTAAAACAATACTGATATTACAAAATATAGGATCAAATATTATAAGAATACTAGCTGGCCCATGCACTTTCGTTTGCACCAAATCGGTTATTTTAAAAATAAAAATCGCGATGGTAAAATAGGGGTTGCTTGTAAAGGGTTGAAAATTCAGGGTTATATGTATTTACTAATGCTGTATCATAAAAAAAAAAAATATCTAAAATGGATTACTCTTAACATTAGGGGGATTAAAAATAGATGTCCGATTCTCAGACCTACCCAATATGAACACAAAATTTCATGAGAATCGGGAAAGCCGTTTCGGAGGAGTTTAACCACAAACACCGCGACACGAGAATTTTATATATTAGAAGATACACAATATTATTTCAAGGTGGTAGAGCCATGTTGAAGCTATTATTGATTTCAGCATGAATGGGTCGGCTCGCCACCACCCTCTTATAGAAAATCGACGTGAAGTAACAGTGCTTGCATTGTTGCGTTTCGTTCGGACAGTGAGAGCGCCGGAGACCCATCTCCCCTTCCCCTTCCTTGTCCCTTCCTCTCCCCCTCCCCAACAAAGGCTGACAACGCACTTGCGACTCCCCTGGTGTTGCAAGTGTCTACGGACGGTGGTTGTCACTTAACATCAGGTGAGCCATGTGTTCGTTTAGCTCCTGTGATATAAAAAAAAATTATAAGATCCCGCCAAATGTTATTATTTTCTACATGGTCCACCAGTAAGTTAATATACTTTTTTTTTTCTCGAACTGACTACGCTATTGACCTAGCAAGGTCTTAACAGCTTCACCGGACTACTAAGGCGAGCGCTTAAGGCACTCAGCCGATTTTATAATGGCAACTAGCTCAAGGGTGCACGGCACACCTCGGCGTGGCTGTTGCCCGTTGCATGCAAAAATCGCGACCTAACTTAGCTAACCTAGCTAACTATTCATATATGTTTGAGTTGTTGAAACGTATATGAGTACCAGCATATCCGCCTCAACAACTCCTCCATATATTTTTATCGGAAAATTTGGAGAGTTTTCCAGTTGGATAAGGGAAAAAATCTTTCACAATAAGTTAATATACTTTTTTAAAAGATTGATTTGATATGTAGTGAATATGCAGTACTGAAAAATGATTAATAATGCTTTTAATTTGTATTTATTAAAACATTCCGCCTCACATATTTTCTTCCTCGACTCATTTTACAATAAATTTTTATCATGTAAGGTCATGATTTAGATCAAAGTCATAAATAATTTTGTTTTTCAAAAGAGTACACGTTTAATATGATATTATTTGATTTTACTTACCACGTATGAATCACACAGTATTTATTATCAGGTAAAAAGTTGTTGATATAGAATATATGAGACCACCAATACTTTCGACAGCTTTGCACAACCGAATTCGTTATGTAGAAGTTCCAGAGCGGTCCGGAACCGAGATGCCGAAGCCAAGTCATAGAGAATGCTATCGTCATAGCCAACGCTGGAGTCAGTCTGCAATCGATATAATTCTTATAGTTTTAATAGACTGTACACATAACTATCAGGGATTTTTTTTAAAGTTGAAAGACATGTAGATATTATCTTGCCAGTAAATACCAATTTTTAATTGTACTTTTATGAAATTTTATATTTTTAAAACGATTTTTTCCAAATTTGAAATTGTCACACATACAAATGGTTTGTAGAATAAGACACTTGCTTTCGTTTAGAAATCTTGAGCTAAGAGTAATGAGCTACACATTATAAAAACTAGTGGGCGCCCAGTGGTCGACATTCGACCATAGTTAATTGATCTTTTAAAGTTTGAACTTTATTAGAGTTCTTTTATCAAAGAGTATACTTCATTAATCAAAGGTTTTCATCAAGGCTACTCAGTTATTTGCCATTTGCCATGATCTTTAATTATATAAACATAAAAAACATTCTATGTGTAAATGAAAATTGAAATTAATTATAAATTTGAAACAAAAACCACGTGAAAAGCTCTCAAATTTGAAGCAAACATAACTTTAGGAAAATAAAGAAATTTATCGCAACCCATGACACAATTTTCAATTAATTTTACACGACACCATGGGGTAATTTTTCTGGGTGATATTGAATTAAATGTAGTCTGTTCATTATGAGAAATAGTGATATGCCCAGTATCATCGTTTGGAAAAGTAATGGATTCACAATACAATCAAATAGTGAATCCAAGACAAAGACGTTTTAATACTACCATTAGCTTTTGAAAATATATATTTTTTTGTTGATACATGAGGTTGAATTGCAACATTATAGCCGCGGAGGTCTAAGTCATGGATTACTTTTATGAACAAAATTTTTATTTTTATTCTATTTAGCTTATTTTTTTATTAATCCATAATTTGAAGTGAGTTCACCATAAAAAATAATAAACATTACAATAATAATTATATTTTATAATATCATTGTTGAATGTAGGATGAAAATGGTAATTAGAACGTAAGAGTTAAACAATACATATAGTCGAGCATAGCAACCTCCTTCCTCCTACCTTTTTTGAAGTTCGTAATTATTGACGGCTGTCGAATGTCCTTTTATTTACATATGTGTATATGTTGTGTAAAATTCGCGTAGTAGTGTGAATAGTGCATATTTTAATTAATTTAATGTACTTCTAATGCATTTTATATAAAATAAATAGCTTTCTGCACTTCTCCGCCATATAAACTTTAACTATGCCAAATTTCAAGTTCACCCGTTGACGGGAAATAGGTTAAAAAGGGGTACAATTTTTTTGCTTCACGTATTAATATATAGATTCTTTTCATTTACAAGAAAAAGCCTATTATTATCTATTATCGAAGTAAGCGTCCGTGATTTTATGATCATAGATCTGAAGAATGATGATAATATCAGGCGTCTTCATGGTACTGGTTTGCACACATGTTCTGGATAGGTCAACACGTAACTAATCAAATTATATAACGGTTCGAACAGCATTTTCGATATAGAACTACTAAAAACTATAAAAATTTATAAAACTGTAACAAGGCCAAATCTGTACATTAAATATTTTTTGAAAATTATAATCGGGGTAGACTATGATATCGATATAGAACCCAAATATAATCTTTTTACAATTTTTTTCCGTCTGTCTGTCTGTCTGTACCTGTGAACACATATACACAAACACACTCTGAAAGTACTGAACCAATTTTGACGAAACTCGACACAGTGATAACTAATATTACAAGATGATATTTAGCGTATTTTTTGTCCCATAAAAGGTAAAGGATTCTCCAGGATAACGGATTAAAGTCCAAAATCTGAGTACGTATCACTCTGAAAGTACTGAACCAATTTTGACGAAATTTGACAGAGTGATAACTATTATTACAAGGTTACATCTAGGATACTTTTGGTTCCATAAAACGCTAGGGGTTCTCCAGGATAACGAACGAAAAAAAATATAGTTAATGAAATTCTTAATAGATTTTTTTTCTGCCATATATAGCAGTAAGATATAACAGTTTAAGGTATATTTCATCGCCCTATGCTTCCTTAAAAAAGTAAAAAGGACAACCGGTGGGATTTGAACCAACATCTCCGCCGATGCGCAAAACGCCCATATACAGTACGATTGCGCTACACTATATGACGTTTTAACGCGCAATTATCAATCAGTTAAAATAGAAGTACAAAATTTAATAGGTTAAATTCAGTTGATGTATATGTTTGTTTTTTTATTATGAAGCATTTTATTTTCTTTGATTTTCAAACCACAGTGATTATAATGAATATCTTCTATTCTATTATTTATTACTATAATATTATATTACACTATAACAAAACTTTAAGTAGGTAAAAACTGTACATTAAATATTTTGTGATTATTATAATAGAAGTGGACTTTATTATCATCGATATAAGAGCCAAAAATAATCTATTTAAAATGTTTATCTGTCTGTCTGTCCCTGTGAACACGTATGACAGTGAAAGTACTGTACCGATTTTGACGAAACTTAACACAATGATAACTAATATTACAAAGTTACATCTAGGATACTGTTTGTCCCATAAAACGCAAGGGGTTCTCTAGGATAACGGACGAAAGACAAAAACTTGTGGACGGTGAACTGTCATTGCCCCATCCGATACGCTGAGGGGTGTCACAAGGCTCAATACTCGCGCCCACGCTCTTCAATCTGTTCATCAGAGACCTACCTGAGCTCCTGGGAGTTGAGGTAGTTTGCTATGCTGATGATACAGTTATCTACGCTTCTGGCTGGTGGCTGGATTGGCTCAGGAAACGCATCGGAAAAGCCGTTAGCACACTCGGTGATTGGTTTCTTCGATGGCGTATAGAAGTAAATCCCGAAAAAAGCGTCGCGATAATTTTCGATCCTACGAAACGCGCTAATAAACTAAACTCATCAGGTTATACGAAACCGAGATACCTTGGGCCGGCGAGGTCAAATATCTCGGCATCACTTTAGATAAACACTTTAATCTCGATTCACACACAGATATATTGCGAAACAAAGCCGCTATGGTTTTGGATCGTCTCCATCATTTGCTTTGTCATAAGAGTAAAATATCCCTCAGACATAAACTCACTTTATATAAAACTTGCATCCGTCCGATCATGACGTACAGTTGTCAGGTCTTTGCACACGCGCAAAATCGTATTCATAAGTTGCAGGTTCTCCAGAACCGAGCCCTACGTAAAATCACCGGTCCCCCATGGTACGTCCGGAATAAGGATCTCCACCGGGACCTGGAGATGCCTTCTGTCTGGGCGTATATAAAATCACTCATACGTAGTTATTTCGAAAAAGCCGCGAATCATCCCAGCCCGTTAGTGTTAAGTCAAGTCCACCTCGAACTATGCACCTGTACCCAACGCAAGGTATAGAAGACGACCGCGACACATTTTTACTGACCATCCTAATTCAAACACGTCAGCGAACGATCAGTACCAACCTGTCTCTTCAAATACAGCCACATAACCACAGATCACGCCACCGTGGTCTGGGGATAAATTTCACTCCCGCACACCAGATTAGGCCTCCCTTGGCAGCGGCTCAAGCTTAGGTCCATTCCCTCGGCGTGGAGCCCTTGAGTACGCTGCTCACGCGATACAGTAACACAAAACCTTACATCACTGCTAAAACATCACCTATACACACGTGCACGTCTATGCGCTTACACGCTGTTTTTCTTTTTCAGAGAAATAAACGAGAAAGAGTTCTACACTTATTTTCCTCTATCCTATCTTATGCTATATACAATAGTCTAGAGATTTTTTTCCGACGCAAAATACATATAGGAGTTGTTGAGGCAGGTACACATGCATGTTTCAATAAATCATATACGTATATCTAGATAGCTTAGGTTAGCTCAGATAGGTCGCGATTTTTGCACAAGACAGGCGACAGCCAAAGCCGAGGTGTGCCGTGTACCCTTAAGTTAGTCGCCCAAACATCCCAAATCGGCTGAGTGCCATCAGCGCTCGCTTCAATAGTTCGGTGAAGCTGTAAAGACCTTTCCAGGTCAACAGAGCTTACATTTCAAAATAAAAAAAGAACTTGCAAAAACTTATTTTCAATGAAATTCTTGATGGATTTTCTTAGTGTTATATATAGCATACAGATTAACTAGACATTTAAGCTATATTTAATATTTTGATCGTTTTTTATTCAAGGAATCCCTGCTACCACCGACCTGATTTTGATTTTTTTTTTTAAATGTAAGAAAGGTATACTATTCCTGAGTGTTATAGATAATGTTTATTTTGGCAAATATATATTTTGAAAAGTTAATCACAAGGAATATAATTGAAATCAGAAAAAAATTATTTATCGCCAATACTGGGAAGACATTTATGGGCAATATATGTAGCTTAGTTTTTATTTTAATTGAACCAGGTAGGTGATGCTGCAAACGGGTTTTAGGCTTATTTTAAAAGATTTCTCACATACCAACTGGGTATATGTTTGAGTGTGTCCCTGCATAGTTCGGTTTTACATTTGAAAATGGTAGATGTCGCTGCAATCGGATTTTAGGTTTATTACGATTTTTCTCGTTTAAAAATAAAATTGAAACAACTAATAATCAATTTGACGCAGACGAAGTTGCACGGGTCAGCTAGTTCGAAATAAAATAAGATTTCAATTATAACTTATTAAATACCAATGTTTATTTAATATAAGCAAGCAAGGCAGTAGCATGACTTCGCATGAGATTGTCATCAATCTTCAGAATTTTACTTTTTGTTAATCTAGATATTTTTACATTCGCTGAAAAAGATAAAAAAATGTCTTTGAGTTACCTCCACCAACGTAGGAATACACCCATGGGGATTGCTGTCCATGTGATAGTTGATTTGAAATTTTCAGTGCGTACCAAGAAATTATACGTGAGCAAAAACCCTGACAAGACAAAGAACACTTGTACAATCATTGATCCATTGTATAGGAGAAGGTATAGTGACGAGTTGTAAGTCTGAAAATAAATAATTGATATATTAATACAAATATAAGAAATGATATAATAGTAGTTCGCCCTGTACAAAGAATTCAAACCTTAGTAGATTATAACAACTTGTCCATATTTTGAAGCTCTATTTAGAGCTTTGAGAGCTATAAATCTGAGTGTTTGAGGATTAACTATCGGTGTACTAATTATAAGGTACAATGATTTGATGTATAAATATGCACTTTGATTTTGGATTATTGCATTGAAGTAGTATTTGAAGCTTAGATTAATATTTTCACCTTTTCAAATGAATGCGGTCTGTCTGTAAATCCGGTTCCAATAAGACACACTGCGTGACAATAAATCGTTAGTAAATTTGCTATCGTCCTGAAATGTATAACATCAAAATATTAAAATAATTACTGGATGTAAATATTTTGTATAATATGGTGAAAGTTACTATTATGTCAGGCTTAATTGTTAACCGTTTCTAGGTGCGCTGAATGGTGAGCTATTATACATGGCGAGAGATGAAAAATTGGGAAGCTTTGGCAAGATAAATCCGGTTAAGAATTATACTATTATGTAATTAACAATTATTGAGTGAAATAAATTATTGTCTAAGAAGGAAGAATAAATAAAAGTGATCTTAAATTCAGTATATAATTGTATGATATACTCGTATAACTCCTGCGTTCTATTGCAAGAGCAAAATTAGAAGCTGAATTCTATTAAATGATTAAATTATATAATAAACTAGTTAATTAATATTTTAAATTACTTTTTTATACTTTATATGTTTTAGCGTTTGACCACAAACTCATCTCATGTTTAATTATGACGTGGTCTAAGATAGTCAACACCCTAAGCCTGGGAATAGAACTTCAAGAATATTTGCTAGTACACATCGACGGTTGCTTGACGACAGATTTTCGAATTGAGTGTGGCAGCTAGCCAGGTGGACTTCAAAAAACCCTACAACCATGCTATGGTTTCATCACTATGTTTTCCTTCACTGGAAACATCTACTTGGTTATAAAAATTTGAACCTACGTCCATTGACGCTGTATCTGAAAACGCTATCAACTAAGCCATCATCGCTTCAAGTTCATTCAGTATTCGGTTTCCTTAACAAATGATAAATGTAATTCTTACCTTATGCCGTAAAACGCTCTCAGTCTTTTTAATTTTGGATCTTCAAAATTAGAGTTCATCAGACATTCCCAGTTTCGTTTAATAGAGAAACTTAATATGTATTGATTTCCTGAAATATTTAATAAACGATTGTATTAGTATTCCAGCAATATCAAAGATTAATATTAATGTGGCCATTAGAAAAAGGAGGATGTAGAACATTCAAACAATTAGCAATTAGTGGTGTCAAAAGAAATGCAATATCTGATACTAAATAAAAAATCCTCATTAGGGTGTAGTAATCATTGTTAGCAGTAGAATATAGTAAAGCGTTCTTTTAGGTACAAGAAGCCACCAAAAAAGTTACAATTGGTGCATTTGGTGCAGGTGAAGTATACGACGATAAAAATACAGATCTCTACAAATACATCGCGTCACCTAGTTTCATTTATTGAAAGAAAAACGCATAAGGCGTTACGATCATACCTTTAACCCCTCTCCGCTCGGGAACATGTATAGTTATCACAAATGTGGCTGATCTCCTTAGCCACTAATTGCTAAACGGTTGCTACATACATAATCTCCCCAAAATGTTATGCCTACGATATATATTTTTTTTTATATCATAGGAGGCAAACGAACTGGTGGGTCACGTGATGTTAAGTGATCACCACCGTCCATAGACACTAGTGACATCAGGGACGTCGGAAGTGCGTTGCCAGCCTGTATATGGGAGGAGGGAGAAGGGAAGGAAAGGGAAAGAAGGAAAGAGGAAGGGACGTGGGCCTCCGGCTCTCTCACTGACCGAACGAAACACAACAATGCAAGCACTGTTATTTCACGTTGGTTATCTGTGAGAGGGGTGGTACCATCCCGGAGGAGCCGACCCATTCATGCTGAAACCAAAAATAGCTTCAGCGGGGCTCTACCACCTACAAAATGTGATAGTAATGAAATGGTACTTTTTTTATTTACTTTTAATAGAGTAATATATAAACAAATTGTTAATTCTCCTAAACTGTCCACGATGAACCCCGAATCTACTAAACCGATCTTCATTAAAGTTGGTATTTATCTAGGTATAATTGGTCCAACTCGAGATATAGGATAATTTATGCTTTTATGATTGGACTCAATACTTTCTAAGTATGAATTAAATAATTGTCATTATTGATTATTGTTATTAATTTTAAGTTTCAGTAGTCTCGAACAGAGTGGGCACTTTCAATTATTTTGTTGACATAAAAGTGTAGGACCGAGTGTTATAGATGTAACATAGATGGAGCCACGTTTAAATGTTGACTTTCCAATTCAACTCCAGTTTATTTTACGGTGCACGTATTTTATTCAATTCTAGAAGTAATCATTGAGCCACAGCTATTCGTGGTCGGATCAGCTAGTGTTAATATAGATTTGAAGTAACCTTCGGAAACACTCCTTTTTTTTAGATGGAAACCTCATGTATTTTTCTGTACATTTAACAAGCTCACTTTTGTATATAAGAAAAGACAGAACAAAGAAAGAACTTTATAAATTTTGTAGTATTTACCTTCTTCTTTATTATCTTCCCTACTGTTAAGAATGTAATCATATAAGCTTCCGATAAGATTCATTAACACAATCGTACAAAATACAGCGGCTACAGACCAATCAAGAAGATTAATATCACTTTTGACATCTTTCCTGTCGCAATAATAAACTTGTGATATCTTTGACTGCAGTTTATAGGATCTAAATATAGTGGTGTTGAAGCACTCGTCGAGGATGTATGTCAGGTCCACGCTATTATTGAGAGTATTAGCTCTTATAAATTCACTGCAAGTTTTCTTCACACACACACCTCTCTCTATGTAACTATGATTGTAGTGTTTTAGTGTTGCTTTCGAGTATTCCTGAAACATATCAATATAAATTATTGAATTAACTTAATGAAGTTAATTATAGACATATTTCAATTACCATTTCCGTAGTCCGGTGAAGCTGACCTTGCTAGGTCAATAGCGTAGTCAGTTAAAAAAAAACATTTTGATGCAATAATAGTGATATAATTTATAACGTAACTGAAGTGATTTAACCACTATTAACACAAATAAACGTAGTTATAGAAAAAAGAAAAAAACTCGCAAGATCTTTATGTTGATATACTCAGGGTAGCTTCATTTTTAATTTCTGTTTATTATGAGTATAGTGTAGATTGAAGTTGCCAATTTAAAGTTAGACACCGTATTCCTTATGACACCATATTTTTTCAAATATTGCTAGCGAGCCCGGCGCACGTTGTTCTGCCTTGGTAATAAAAATATTCTAAAATTCAATTGCAGCGCTACCTACCGGCTGCAACAGTTAATATAAACCATTCTTGAAACCATCTTAATACTCAGAACAACACAAGAACACACAGCAACGTGTGGCCGGGTCAGCTAATATTAATATATCTAAGATATTATATAGTTATATATACTAATCTAAATTCTAATCTCCTCCTAACTAATCTTTAAATGTTTGTCTGTTTGATTGTTATTCTTTCCTTGATTTCACGCCTTACGTACGCCTTGATTCACACCTTAATTAGTTAACGTACATGGCATGTTATGATGAGAAATTATAAGTATACCTCGTGTCAAAAAATACCGTATTCAACACAATTAACAAGGTTTCACTTAAAACTTTTTTTTTATCAAAACTGGTAGATAGGAAATATTTTCTTTTTCGTTTTTGATAGAGATCAAGATTTTTATTGTTTTAACAAATTATTACTTACTTTTATGAGCTTCATCAAATCGTTGTCTGAATTATCGACCAAATCCAACCGCAACACGCAGTAAGTACCATCGTCCTCACTGAGACAGGAATCGTAATCATCAAGGCCGAACAGAGCCGGCATGCGTGCATACTCTGTGTCTAAAATTGAACCAATATGTATTATATAGACATCAGAGAAATAAAGTGGCAATTAAAAAAAAAAATCCGAGCAACTAATGGTATTTTATGAAATGATCGATACTGTGTTTCGGTCTAAATTATCTGTGTAGGGTTGTTCCCTTTTACATGTATTTAGTAACTAGCTGCGCTCGCGACTCCGCCTGCGTTGAAAGTAATGTAAAAAACCAATGATTAATAAAATCATTTGAATGTATTAAGTCCATTTACTTATCTATTTTTTTCTTGTACTTAAGTCACGTGAAATGATTTTAATGAACCAAAATCAAAATGTTACTCGAGGATATGCTTTATGATTTTCTTAGTAAGGTTTTATTGTGGACGCAGTACTTTAGCAGTGATACGTGTTCAAACAAACAGATAGATAGAAAGACATTTCTATAAATTATTAAAATGTATCTTATCACCTATATTCTATGACAACTGCAAAAATTTTTTTCACATAAATATAAAAATTTGAAACGCATTCGATTTAAATCCTTATTATATATATAGTTACAGTTTATTTCTATTTAAAAGTTATAAACAAGTTGAATTGTATCAAAATTTAGTATTTGGGGTGTAAGGGATGTCGAGTAACATCTTAAGACTTGAGACACCCAAGCCAACCTCACCTGCACGTGGTGCACCCTGCTGATCAACGAACGAGGCAATGGCGATAGCGGGGTGGTAGGGTTTTACAGCCCGACTGGGTCGCAACCACCATGCATATGGCGAAAAAGCCCGTCATAGTGACTCGCTTCTGCGCGTCGCGTTTCGGGATCAGCCTGTGCATATCCAGTACCAGGCGACTTTCGTCATTATGGCCGGCATGACAGCGGCGACCGGCGATGGATAATCTGTCTCTCGGTGGTTACGGAAGTTTTTGGATTGTACTACGCTTAACATCATGCATAGTGCAGTCATTATGTAGTGCTTCGATAAAAAAAATTCATATCAGTAATTTATTTATTTTATTTTTTTAATTATTATAGTAGTATATAGTAGTGTAATTTATTTATTTAACGTACCTAGTAGTAATGGAAGAGGTAGATAGATCTTTTCTTAAATTGTGGAATATATTTTGGTTATTTTAATGACTGACCTAACATGATCATTCAAAACCTTAACCTTTTTTCTGACATTATTTTCAATTTAGTGCAGCTTAAAGGCAATTCTAAAGTGTAAATATATTATTATTATACTTTGTTAGTTACAGCTAACTGCTAGAGCTTTCTATATATAGTAATAGTTTTCATTATCAGCTTCTAGGAGACCCACTGCAGGACCATATACATCTTCCCGAGCGAACGTGTGGTCATAATCGCACGCCAGTTCACGACGTTTTGGTAATTTCAAACTCTGAGAAATCCACAGTTCAGTTTTTTCCCACATTGAGTGGTACCTACTAGAAGAACATTTCTCAGATTCACGTTTCGTAGCAAAGTGTTTTCCTTCCCCGTCACTGATAGTGTTATCAATGGAAATTAGTAAATGTGTGTGAATTTCCAAAAACTCGTTAGTACATGCTGGGGTTTAAACCTGCGGACGTCGAAATGATATTCCGCCGGACAAAGCACGAAGCCACCCTAACTTGTTAATTTGTGTTTTCAATCACAAACTCGATTTTATTGTGATAATAGCCTTTATAGATTTTAATCCATAATGTATCGCACCGTAGTGCTCATTATCGTTAAAATAGTAGTGCCTAACTTCGGCTTAATTTTTTTTTTTTTTTTATTGATGCACGACAAATTGACTGCACTATACCTGATGGTAAGCATAGTACAATCCAAAAACAGTGGCGACCACCGAGAGACGGATCATCCATCGTCGGTCGCCGCTGTCATGCCGGCCATAATGACGACTGGATATGCACAGGCTGATCCCGAAACGCGACGCGCAAAAGCGAGTCACTATGACGGGCTTTTTCGCCATGTACATGGTGGTTGCGACCCAGTCTGGCTGTAAAACCCTACCACCCCGCTATCGCCATTGCCTCGTTCGTTGATCAGCAGGGTGCACCACGTGCAGGTGAGGTTGGCTTGGGTGTCTCAAGTCTTAAGATGTTACTCGACACCCCTTACACCCCAAAATGGATTAATATGGATACAATGTATTAATAAAGCGTACACGAGACGCATCGGATTTCATTTTTGTGTTGCGGATATTTTACGGCATTTTTTTATTTCATTTGTAAACTTCTAAGTAAACAAAAAAAAAAATGTTAAAATTCACAGGAGAATACAATAACAAACTCCAATGAAAAACGTTTAATAAAATAATAAATATGAGTTTACGTGTTGATGTAAACTGTATATTAACTATTAAATAACCTATACACATTTAAGAACATGATCTAAATACAAACAAAACATAATGATAGCTTTGTGAATATTCATCCTTCAGGAATATCACAAAAGGAATTTATAAACCCAAAAAAATATTTTTACCGCTTATATCGCAAATTGCATACATGTATACATGAACGGAAACAAAATCTATTTATCTTTGTGTCAATTACAATATTAGCAACTTCTGTTATATTCCTCAATGAGTGTTTTTTTTTGAAATGGGTTTGTGCTTTTTAATGAATAAAAACCAATGCTGGCAATGTCTCCAAACGCAGGAAATCTGTTAAGTATATAATTCTTTGCAATAAAATGAATTACTGTTCAATTTTCATCGCTTTATTATTTTCGTTATTCACATTAATCTATTTTATTTTATTAAATCATGAAGGGAAATCAAAGTATAAAAGTTTCGAGACAATTTATTAATTTTATTTCGAATCGAACATATTGCATATTTGTTACGGACAGCTGAGCCTCGTTAATATTTATCGAATAAGATACATAAAAATGTCTTAGGTAGAGCAGGCATTATGACGTAAAAGTCTTGCGAGGCTTAACAACGTTAAGTATTACAAATAGTCTTAATTTTTCATGTAAAGTTTTTGTATGTTTGAATGTAGATAAGTAATTATGTTTGGAATATTAAAGAGTCTTACGTCGTTTATTGTAATGTCTTATGTATTTATAAAGTTCTTATGTCGATGATAATGTGTTCTATGTAGTATTAATGAGAATTATGTCGCTTAATGTCTCGTACATAGAATATCTCACGGTGAAACCGTATGTGTTAATGTATAATGTTTATGTTAGTGTAACTTGAGGCATAATGTTTTATAAAGAGTAAACAATGTGTTCTTATGTATATTACTCAAGTAAATAGCCTTATGTAACGATTAAAAATATCGTTAACCATATTTGAATTTAACCGCCATACCGATTATTATTATTATTTGAGAGAAATTGTACTGAACCATCACGTAAAATGTATCGTCGATTAATGTAAATTGTAAATGTGTATGGTAAATGGCGGCGTCCTTAGGACATATCAATGTACTAGTTGTAAGTATTTAATCGTGTACATGTATAACGAAAAAATGTATGTAACCACCGGTTGTAGTCCGGTGAAGCTGTTAAGACCTTGCTAGGTCAATAGCGTAGTCAGTTCGAGAAAAAAAAAAAAAAAAAAAAATGTAACCACCGGCTCTCACAACACGATTAAACAAGTGTAAAAGTATTCCTTATAAATATAGTCCACTAAAGTTTTTGCCACTGAAGTTTTATTCCTGAAGAAACTCTGCTGCCCTTTCTCAAAGCCGGAAGAGGACCTTGACCTCAAGAATTTTAATTTAGCGATTTTTAATCAAAGGATGAATACGATTTCAAATTAGAAATAAAACTGTATTCACTTACCATTTAGATTGTATATCACTGAGGAACCCTCGTGAAATATAATAAATAACACAATATAAAATACGCCAAACATCTTTCACTCACTTGTAACTTTTTATTTACCTTTTAAACGAAGGTCTTAACTTTGTCCAGCCATGCCGTTGTCTGTAGGCTGTGTATCATTCGAAATGACCCTTGGTCTATTTATATTATCCGTGTACGTACGAAGATGTGACGACAATAATAGAGGTGCGGCATGCTGGTGGGAGAAGCAAGCTCCACGATGCACGACACAAGTTTATTTATTCACCTACATAATGTATATTTAATAGTATGCACACAACTCTTAAATCAAATCAAAAATTCTTTATTCAGTTTAGGCCCTAATAAAGCACTTATGAACGTCAAAACTACCATCATTTCAGAAAATAACCAAGTAATTGAGAAGAACCGGTAAGAAATCGATCAGGTACTTCCTTTTAACATATATCTCCAATATTTATACGTTACAATTGTTTTAGTGGATGCACAGAGAGGAGTCAATTCCAGACATCACCATCGTTCACATATTGATCCACTCTATAATAGTCTATTGACACCAGAACCAGCTTGACATGGCGCTTGACATATGCTTTGAGACTTTTTTGTAAAACCTAACCACTATTACTTTAAAAATTATTACTACTATTTAGATGATGCCAGTCTTTTATAACAGTTTTCACGGACATACATTAAATTATCAAGAGAATAGAGAAGAGAAAATCAAGAGAAAAGAATAAAAGAATCTTTTTTGCAGAGAATTTTTAATAGTACCATGCGCGATTGCTACATGTAGCAGTTCACGTGAAGTGGAAATGAAAAATGGGTTCAGAAATTCGTCCATATGCTGCTTAATTAGACTTCTAATAATTATGGATGTGAATATACCGTTTTTTATCTATCATACTTATTTGTTTAAGTTACGGATGCATTTAAAGAATAGTATTCGAAATTTAGATTCTTAGAAGTAGTTTATCAAATGGATGAAATTCAAAATATAATTTTAAATGCGGCAATTTCTATGGAAAATTCTTTCTGAAAATAGAATTAAATTCAAAAATTGTTTTTTTTTTTATGAACAAAATCGAAAGTAAGATTTTCAAAACTAAATTTTAACAATTTGGCCGCTCGTTATTTAATACTGTTTCATATGAAAATGTAATGTATGTAAATGTTAAATACACATATAACAAAAAAAATGTTTAAGGAGTCTGCATATGTAACATGTCGCATTTTACTGACGTCTAGCGTTTGTCTGAATCGTTTGAGTTGCCAGATATCCCATGAAGATTTTTTTTTTCTCGAAATGACTACGCTATTGACCCATCAAGGTCTTAACAGCTTCACCGGACTACTAAGGCGAGCGCTTAAGGCACTCAGCCGATTTTATTATGGCAACCAGCTCAAGGGTGCACGGCACACCTCGGCTTGGCTGTTGCCTGTTGCATGCAAAATCGCGACCTATCTTAGCTAGCCTAGCTAACTATTCATATATGTATGAATTGTTGAACCGTATATGTGTACCAAGCATACACGCCTCTTCCACATACCAAGCATACACAACTCTTCCATATATTTATTATCGGAAAATTGAGAGTTTTTCAGTTCGATAAGGGAAAAAAAAGTAAACCCTTCCACTTTCATGTGTAAGCGTGTAGGCGTGCACGTGTGTGGGGGTGATCGTGTAGTGTTGTAGCGGTGATGTATATTTGTGTGTCACCGTATCGCGCAAGCAACGCACTCAAGGGCTCCCTACCGAGGGATCGAACCTAGGCTTGAGCCGCTGCCGTGAGAGGCCTAATCGGGTATCCCATGAAGATAGTTATACTCAACATATGTCATATTACATCCAGCCGCGGAGTAGGACTAAACTGGAAAATGCTCGGCAGAGGAGCCTAGGTCAATATGGCGGTCAATGATCAATGTCAATTCAAAATGATTCAATGATTTAAATAATTATTGTGCTCAATTTGATATGTGTCTATCATTAGAATGGATGTATTTATTAATAGCGTCTACCCACGACTTTGTCCGCGTGGAATAGTTACTTTGGGCTAACTATGACATGCAGCGGAAGCTCTCAAAAGGTAAGAAAATGATTTTGAATCATTCTTCATTGGTGCTCCCGTACTATTGGTCTTAGCGTGATGATATATAGCATATAGTCTTTCTCGATAAATGAGCTATTAATCAGTGAAATAATTTTTCAAAACGGACCAATAGTTTCAGAGATTAGCGTTGTTCAACCAAACAAACTTTATTTCTTCAGCTTTATCATATTAGTATAGAAGTATACTATTCCGTACTGTAATACGCAGATTAAAATTAATATATATATATATATAGTTAAATATATTGTCTACTATAAATTGTGTGGTAGAGCCACGCTGAAGCTATTATTGGTTTTAGCATGAATGGGTTGGCTCTTCTGGGGTAGCACCACCCTCTCACAGAAAACCGACGTGAAGTAACAGTGCTTGCATTGTTGCATTTCGTTCGGTCAGTGATAGCACCGGAAACCCATTTCCCCTTTCCTCTCCTCTCCTCTCCCTTCCCCTTTTCCTTTCTCTTTATTACCCCAAACACAGGCTGGCAAAGCACTTGCGACTTCTCTACGGTTGCTAGTGTCTGTGGACGGCGGTGCTCGCTTAACAACAGGTGACCCGCATGCTCGTTTGCCACCTATATGATATAAAAAAAAATCCCATTATCGTACACATTTTCCAGTTATTGCGTTAGGATTTAAATTAAATTAATATTCTTAGGCGAATAATTTTCCTAAAAAAATAAGTTAAATGCCTATGATCGGAAAAAATCGTTTGACTGGCATCGTTGTTACGAAAAAAACCGTACAATTATCTGTATTTTTTTTTAGTTTTATTTCTTACACATAATCAAGTTATTTGAGTTTCAAGAAACTACGCTTTTTATGAAAACTATGAGTCTGTTTGTTTAGTTTCTTGCCGTCGAGAAGTGGGGCAAACGGTGTGGTGCTTATGTTTTTCTTCTGTACATAAAATATGTTGTGAAGGCAACAATGCAGAACAAGTCATCAGTATCAATTATGGAGTACATCAAATAATAAATACGGAAGGTAATACTAATCTTTATTTGTCTTAAGACCTTAATTATAAGTTAGTTTTTTAATTATTTTAACATTAATAGCCGTGGCATTATTTTTAAAGACCTTCTATTGGTGAGACTCTAATGTCAATTGTATTAAAAATATTATTATTTTCTTGTTGGGTTTATCTTATGGTGGTACTTGTCTTTTTTGTATCAATTTTAAACACATTAATGGTTATTCATAAGATCTAAGTTATCATTTTTTTTTGTCAAATTGATTTTTTTTCAGTTTACAATATTCAAATAATCTAACTTCGATACAGGTTTCATGCATATTTTACAAATTCTTATTATAACAAATATCTATATAAAAACGGAATTTTCATAAAGTTTTCTTTTTACAGCATGTTAATTGATGGAGTTAGTCAGAAGATAATGCGAAATAAAAACTATAAGCGGGTAAAATTATTGCGTGTCGCTGCCGTAGGGCCATGCGAGTATATTAGGTGGGCGCGGAAAGCAACCCAGAGGGTTCTGGGAAGAAATTACTCGCTACTATATATAGGATAGTTTTTATCTGAATAGGATTTGATAAGTGATGTTGCAATCGGCTTGTAAGCTTACATAAGAAGATTTTTTACATACCAAGTAGGTATGGACTTACGTGGGGCCCTGGATAATATGCATTCACATTTGGACCCGGCAGGCGTCGCTGCAATTGGGTTCCAGTTTTTTTTTAAGATTTTTCGCGTCTAGGAATAAAATTGTACCGATACTAATCGACTTAGCGTTGATGAAGTTACGCGGATCAGCTAGTATATATGTAAATTTCGAAAAAGCTATAAACAGACTAGGCGCTTTTCAAATGCAATTGATCTTATCAGATACTTTTTCGTAACGCGTTTGTAATACGAATGATGACATCAACTTACATAATCATGAAGGCACTCTAGCTACTGATTTTTGTATATATTTTGAATTAAACATTAATTATTTATTAAATTCTATGTTAATAATTAAACATGTCATCTCTTATAACCAATCTAAGTTATACCAGGACTAATCTAGCGCGCTCCGATGTGGTAAGCGAGGTTTTAAATTTATCGTGGGAAAATTGTTACGACAATAAAGCCCTTGTATTAGATCACACCTTGAGATAATTTATTTACGTACCTAATTGTATTGTCACTATGAAACCTAATAGGAAGGTAAACAACATTAAATACGACTGATGCAGAGATAAAGGTCAAAGATTATTATGTAAAGTTGAAAACTATTTATAATAATTGTTTACAGTTCGTCTCATGCCATACAATTAATTTTATTTCTCATACAAATCTGATCTTGTTGATAAATTATTAAATTTGATACGCACTTTTCATTTTAACAATGAAGAAAAAAGCCCTAACAATTCGTGAGAACACAAGTCGTGACATTTAAAATGAGCTAAATGAAGCTAAACATGTCTATTTTTTTAGATTTCCAGTTCCTGTATTAGTGTATACTAGTGAGATGTGAGCAGTGTGGAGCTTTCTTTAGGATTCTCAGTGAACGAAGTTCAAATTTTGCAGTTTATAAGATTTTTAGTTTTTTTTATTCTTTCATATTTTTTATGCACAAAATTTGAATATCTTGAAAAATAACGTAAAATATTAGGAGCGGTTATGGTTGGATTAAGCTTATTTTTAATTGTAACGACTCATATGTTAGTAGTATACGAAAAGTTTTAATAAAGTTTTTAGCAGCGTGTAGTGATTTTTGGTAGGGGAAAAAATTATGGGTTCACGTCACCGATGTCATCGACATTGTGGTGCGTAAACGTCAGAATAGCGACACGTAGTATATATAGCAGCTCATATGTATGTTATAATAATATTTTGTATTGCCCTTGTGTAGCTATAGATATGATTGATTAAAAAATGTATAAAATATATATAATTCATTCTCGGAAAGGCAATAGATGAGAAAACCAGGCGGCCTAGCCAAGTTGCTTATCTACAATCACTAACGCAAATAGAAAACGGAAAATGTATGGAGATGACATATCTGAACGCTATATCACGTGATTTATCTATTTGCGTTAGTGATTGTCGATAAGCAATTTGGCTAGGCCCCCTGTTTGAGTTAATAATTTCGATTTACAAATTATTAAATTTAAATTGAGAGAACTATTCCAGATAATTTATAGATGGCGCTGAATTTATCATTGTAATTATTCCTAAGGCATTACAAGGAAAAATATGGATAATAATGAAATTATCTGTGTTTTTTAGGATTATGTCGAATTGTACTTTCTTATTAATCTGGCTTGATACAAGTATCTCAGTTAGGTTTTGTTTTAGTGTTAAATGAATAAATACTTCATTTCACTTTTTAGTTATTGCACTGTGGAGCCTTCTAGCTAACTAGCGGTGTTGTGGAGAAAAAAAGTCTATAGATGATGCAAGTAAAAACGATAACATATAGATTACAATAATAAAAGAAACGAATTCATCACTCTGGTATATGACTTTTAATATCCTTTTTACAATTGGTAGGTGGTAGAGCCCCGCTGAAGCTATTTTTGGTTTCAGCATGAATGGATCGGCTCCTCCGGGATAGTACTACCCCTCTCACAGATAACCGACGTGAAATAACTTTGCTTGCATTGTTGTGTTTCGTTCGGCCAGTGAGAGAGCCTTCCTTCCCCTCCCCCTTCTTCCATATACAGGCTGGCAAGGCACTTGCGACGTCCCTGATGTCGCTAGTGTCTATAGACGGTGGTGATCACTTAAAATCACGTGACCCACCAGTTCGTTTGCCTCCTTTGATATAAAAAAAATAATAATGTGAATCTATTACTAAAACAAAAATATATATTTCTGATTCGTAGATGGTGCTAAAGTAATTATTTCATTAGTTTTAGATATTGAGAATCATTAAAAGATAAACATGTAACATTTACACTATTTATATACGAAGTATCTTTATGTTTCTCCGATTTGTTTTGAATTTAGGCACGATAACGGCATTCCTTCATCGAAACCACAGTTACTAGGATTCGAACCTACGTCTATAGACGTTGTTTCCAAATATAATATTGACTAAGTTATCATCACTTCAAACTATAAACGCCTTAGTACTTATAATCCAAGCTCTAAGTGAAGAGAGTTTTTAATAAGAAGTTTTGGATGGGATGGATTCATACGTGAAAGATAGTGTTGTTAGATTGATTTTCTTGCAAGTTTTTTTTTAATAACTGGTTTGTTTTCGAATAGGTAGTAGAGTTTTTGAATTCATAAGCGCCTTACTAATACCATGCTATTGTTGCTTCGTAATTTTTTTCTACTGTAAACGTTTGCAATGAAACTGGACTATAATTTTAAAATCATGATGGCATACAAATAGTAGTAATACTTATTACCCTAAATGTATTAGGTATTTGAGTATTGTTAGTAACGTGGTATATTAGTTTGGAGATAAAGTAAAATATATATAAAAAGACGGAATGTAATTCAGTGCCTTTGACTGAAATGACTTATTCTAGCTCCTCAGAATTAATTAAATCTGGTACTCGTAATTGCTAAAGATAATATACAGGCGCTTGATGATTTCCGTGGCGCATGATTTCCAAATGATCTCCCTACTTTCTTGTCATCTCATGACTATTATGCAGTAGTTCTAATAACCAGTGCTCTCAGAACCAACACATGGTACTTAAACATTATTTTTAACTTTTTCATAATATCAGATTCAAATTGTCAGAATTCATGCTCCGAGGTTATTTCCCATCTACTTCACTTATGAACAATAAACAAACTATATTACGTAAAACATCACCAATATTCCAAAATAATACGAGATTATAAATAAAATGTAGAACCCATTCTTTAAATTTCCAACACTTATGGGATGGATCAGCCAAATATCAGCTGGCCGCTCTTGACTCTATTGAGCGTCGTGCTCGTCGGCTTATCGGTGATGATGTATGCACTGTGGGATAAAAGAATGCTCAGTTTAGACCATCGACGAAAAGTAGCATGTCTCTCAGTGTTGTATAGGTTACACTTTGGAGAGTGTGCACAGGAATTACATGATATAATTCTGCCGTCACCATTCCATCTGAGGACGACTAGACGCCGTGAGGGTTTCCACCCTTACGTGGATGATATTCCCGCAATTCGTACGAAGCGATTTGCTTCCACATTCATTATACGTACGGCTAAGGAGTGGAACTCACTCCCGGCGTCTGTCTTCCCGACATCTTATAACTTGGGAGTCTTCAAGAGTAGAGTGAATAGGCACCTAGTGGTTAAGCGCAATACATCGTCGGCCTCATCGTCACTTACCATCAGGTGAGATTGTGGCCATGCGCGTACCTGTTGAATATAAAAAAAAGATCTCACCACAAAACACGATCCCTAATTATATTGGAGTATTATATACTTAAAAAAAAAAACAATGAGAAACTGCATTTAGTAAAATATGGCGAAATCTAAATACTAGAACTGTATCAAACTGGTCGTCCCATGTTTTAGACTTGCAACACCAATAAAAGTTTTTTTAGGTAATAGTGTTAGGTTTTACCATAAAGTCCCAAAGCATGTTACCGATTTGCCAGGCTGTAAGTTTAAGCGCTAAGGCAAGCCAGTTTTCGTATCAAAAGGCTATTATAGAGTGCATCAATATGTGAACGACAGTGTTGTCTGGAATTGACTCCTCTTTGTGCATCCCGTAAAAACGATTGTATGATGTATTGAAAATATACTTATATGTTAAAAAGATGTATGTACCCGATCGAGTTTCTTGCTGGTTCTTCTCGATGACTGAGTTATTTTCCGAACCGGTGGTCGTTTTGACGTTCATAAATGCCGTATTAGGGTCTAAATTGAATAAAGTATTTTTGATTTGAACTGTACAATTAATAGAAAATCAGTATGTTCGGGTATTAACGGTAATAAGTACTAATGGGGTTGTATTGACCTTTAGCTCACATTAAAGTTCAATAAAGAAGAAGAATGCTTATTCACTGAATTGATACCTAAGTCGTTGAGAGAAATTTGATGATGCTTTCAAAGAAACTTTTACTTTATTAAATGGTATTTTTTTGTATTACCGGGTAAATAAAGTACTCCAGTATCTTAATCTTACACTTAATATACGCGTTGATGAACACGTATAGCTAGGAAATTCTAAAATACAGGAAATCATTGTTCTCATGTTAGCTTTATTTCATTTTACTATAATATAACTAGTTATTCGGCTCCCACGCGTGTGAGTAAAGTAACAACAGTGGGTAAGGAGGTTTTGGAGGAATTTTGGTCTGGCGTGTACTGGTTTTTATATTTTATTCATAATCTTGTGTTATTCGACCCTATATTTTATAATATTGTTGACATTTTACGTAATATACTTCGGTTATTTTGCATAAATAAAGTAGATGGAAAATAAGAGAGCATGAATGCCACAGAAACTACCCGGAAAAATCTAATAAGGGGCCACCATTTTGTTAGAACATTGAAATGATCACACGATACTTGTCATGTCAGGCAGCAATAATCTAGAACAGTGATTGGCAAACTAGTCATCCAAAAGAGATCCAGATATTAATGATACAAAACTGACATTTATTCAAGGAGCCTTATGTACTACAGCTTTAGTTTAGTTTTTTTTTTCATGCCAAAAGGTAGCAAACAAGCAGACGATTTGTTTTTTTTTTTTTTATTGTAGCACGGCAAAGTAACTGCACTATGCCTGATGGTAAACACAGTACAATCCAAAAATAATAGCGACCACCGATTGACACACTGTCCATCGCCGGTCGCTACTATCATGCCGGTCTGTAATAAGCTGGATATGCACAGGCTGATCCCGAAACGCGACCCGTAGAAGCGAATCACTATTACGGGCTTTTTCGCCATATACATGGTGGTTGCGACCCAGTCGGGCTGTAAAATCCTACCACCCCGCTTGCGTCATTACCTCGTTCGTTATTCAGCAGGGTGCACCACGTGCAGGTGAGGTTGGCTTTGGTGTCTCAAGTCTTATGATGTTATTCGACACCCATTACACCCCAAAATACCATCACGTATAGACAACTGCGATACCAAGGTCATCACTGTTGTATTGCCGATCTTGAAGAACGCATTTCAATCCCTTCTTGAAGAGCTCCATGTCGTAGCCCTGCGGTAAAACGGTGCTGGGTAACCGATTCCACAACACTAGTATACGCATAAGGAAGATTCGAGAGAACCTCACGATGGTCGTCGTTTTACTAATTTTTAAGGTGTGTGGGTGAGCACCCACCCAACGACGGGAGGTGCGAGTTAGAAATGGTGAAGACACTATATTAAAAAGTGTCTTTTTATTTTTCAAAAAAATTTACTTGTGTTTTACAAAGCAATTTAATACATAATATTCCGTGTTTACTTTGTGGAAGAGCCACAACTTAGGAGTGAATGAGCAGCGGTTTCTCAACCACTGCTCTAGGAGACGTGTTGTCAAAAAACACTGCATGTAAAACGTATATAGTTAGACCCCTAAAGAGTAATTGCACAGGATCAAACCCCCTTAGTACTATGTACTTCAACGAAGCGGCCTACAGTACGGCCAAGGCTGGTAATCATGCAACGATTCGGAATTCACTGTTGAGGCAACTATCGTAAACCTTAATATCATCTATGGAACGATGTTGAATAGCCGAAGGGCCTGAACTGTAATGACGAGCAGATCTTCAAAGCGGACCATGACGCAGTCGACAATATGTGATCTGTTAAATTTGGCAAACAAGAATGATAATTAAAATGTTATGTATTTTGAAATATCTGCTTAAAATGGATTCATGAAACTACATAAAAACCAGTAACAAAAACGATTGGTAATTGGTATTATAGTTTCACCAAGGTAAAATCTCTGAAACAATGTCATGGAAAAAAATCGTAAAACAAGAATAAACCGCTTATAATAAAAATAATAGACAAATAAAAATAGTTTTTGTTCTGTTTATAATAATATATACCTATATAATATATAATTAATTGCTGTGTGATGCCGGCAGGTTAGAATGGCACCATCTCATATCTTCCCGTGGGTATCGTAAAAGGCGATTAAGGGAGTATGAGATAGTACTGACCCCTTGTATTTTCTCACCGGGATACTGCACCATCTGTCAGAGTCCTTCTCTGGTCTTACCTGATGGTGATCTAAGACTTAGATCGAGATGCTCGAGTAATAATCCGTCGCAGGGCCATCCACGCGACTATGTAAATGTATCACCCGTTTTAAACATTATGTAGGAGTTTTTGGCGGGATTTTAGTCTGTCATGTAGTGGATTTTATATTTTATTCATAATCTTGTGTTATTTGACTATATATTGTGTAAATTTGGTGGTGTTTTACGTAATGTAGTTAGTTTATTATGCATAAGTGAAGTGAATGGAAAATAATAACACGGAGCATGAAATTCTGAGATGCCACAAAAACTCCCTGGAAGGTTCTAGCAAGGGATCCACCATCTTGTTAGAATATGGTTTCACATGATGCTTTGTATTGGAATGTTCACACGAAATTTGTGATATTATTGACTACGTGAGAATGGCAGTAATAATCGGAAACATTGATTGCCAAAAATAAAGTAAAAAAAAAAACATTATGTAGCACATAACTTGTAGTTCATACACAACATTAAAAACATAAGCTTAATGTACAGTTTTGTATATATTTTCACTTTTAGAAAAGAGAAAATCTTTCAACGTACCCACGCACGAACTTGTAATTCTACGGTGCAAGCGAAAACCTACTTTTTTCAATTATATTTTCTTATATTGCCGGCAGTGGTGAGAGCTCGTGATTGGGGAGCAAAGATCCATTAACAAATTGACCCAAGCATATGTGATTACCACAGTACAGTAATTGTTCTTCCGTAGAAATAAATCATGTTCTAAAACTATTTTAATTTCATTTTAGTTATATAAGCCCTCTTATGGCTAGTCATACCCGGTATAGCTGGAGTAATTCATTCGGCTAGCTCCTTCTACAACCAAGGGGAACGGTCATCTCTTGTTGTCCGGATGCTGTACGCTGCAACTCATCGATTTGTACTGTCACTCATAATCGCCTTTGGGATCATTTGCGTGGTTATGAAAAGACGATGTAAGGATTTCACTAATAACTGACAAGGGTTTGGATTTAAAATAAAAAAAAAAATGATTTACATTGTAACAAATATAAAATAAAAGAAATACTATGATGAATCGCTATTACAATTAGAACTCGCCTGGGTCGAGTTTATTTCGTATTGAGCTTTCTAAGTTAAGCATCAATATCGAGGCATGTACTACACTTTCTTTTGGTATTAGTAAAAGTTATTAGTGTTTTGACTGTTAGTTACCATTCATGATTATCAATTTTTATCCTAAACTGTAGATGTTTTAAACTGTTATGAGGCTCAGGCAATTCTAAAGTGTAGGTTATTTTAAGTACAGTAATAGTTATTTTTGTTTAATTTATTCTCATATTTCCTTTAACCGCACCTTTTATATAGGAAATTATTTTCTCTCTTCTCCTACTCCTTTTTCTTTTTACATTGTTATAAATCCCTAGGCTATTTTTGCGAACAGCGAGTATGTGAAAGATATTGAGTGACACTTAATAGTGATTAATGGTTATAGGAAGTGTCAGAGACGAGAAATTTATTAAGATTTAATTTTTGTGGTATTTTCTAGTATGTAGAAGCTTGCGTTCTGTAAGCAATAAGTTTTTATTGAACAGACGATTAATTAGGGATAAGTATTGTTGTAACTTGTACAGAATGTAATAACTAAAAGTGAATACCACAGTGTATAGGAATACGCACAAAACGACATGGCCACGTGCGAGCATTGGGGTTTCGGTTGAACTGATATCGACATTTAATGTAGACCACATGCATAGAGTACGTTTATAGGCGCATCACAGCTGAGAGATTATTAAATATGGAGTACGAATTTGATGAAAACCAGTAACTTCATAGACTTTGATCGGAATAATCATCAGGTAGACTTTGATTGATAGAATCTATAGAATAGAAATATAGAAATAGTCACACGATAGAGTCTGATAAGAACAAATAACAGATCGACAGATAGTTCGAAAGGGCGGTTTAAGGTAGGAGATACGCAGCAATTATTATTAGATAAGCCATAAGCAACGACTTTAAGAGAAACGAGCCAACGAGCAGTATTATATAGATTGTAAATAGTGAACATTTAATTTATATTGAGAGCTACGCTTCAACAAGAAGAAAGAACTTGTACCGATAGAATGCATTACACAAATATTGCGGTAGAGGTGATTTATGACTACCGCACATATATTCGCAATAGTTATGTTCAAAATTATCTTTTAGTCCGGTGAAACTGTAAGGGCCCGTTAAGCCAATGGCGTAGACAGTTCGAAAAAAAAAACAAATCATCAAACTGTATGTAATATCTCAACAAGAAATTAATCAGCATATTGCACTCGAATAGGCGGTAAAAGAAAGCGAATAAATAAAAAAGTAATGAAGATTATTCTTACAACAATTCTGTATATAACAAAATAATTGAACAGCTGATCTATAATTGTATTTTTCAGCAATTCTCCGTGATTTGGCCGAGTGGAAAGGATGGGCAGTTCCTAGTAAACTTACATATAGTGTTTTTCTCAAACATTTTAACTTCATTTTTATTCTTTTGGGTGACAGACATACCATGATGCAGGTATCTTTCTGGTTTGTGGTAAGTACCTTATATTTTAACTTACCGACAATAGGACAATTACCTATTTAGTTGTCTGTACAATACTTTAACAAACAATTTGAGATGAAAAATCAACTGAGCTGGTTGCATAAGCCGCCTGGATTGTTGTTTCCTTTAATGTCACTATATACTAAATACCATTTGTAGTCTTTAACAAGTATTCAGGATTAAACCAAAATACCAACAGCTACCATGAAAGTGGACAGTAATTTAAAATTCATAATGCTATAGAAACAGGTGACTATCACCACACTCACACGGGTCAGGGCACCTAACCTAGGCAGTGGATTGTATAAAGGTGACTATAGGTAGATATTCCCTTTCTCAGGGCCTAAATTAAATAAAGTATGTTTTGATCGTGACTGATTTTGAACACGGGAAAGCGTGTCAGCCTGAGTCTATGCTATGGGAATGTGAAAGTATGTGATCGATAGGTTGTATAAAGCACTTCCCTTAGCGAGTCGCTCTTGGATGCAACTGCCAATCTTCGAATATCCACGTGTATCACTTGGTACTGGTGACCACCAGTTCCTTCACTCACGTAACACTCAACGTATATAAGTATATATCGGTGATTGTGTTTAGTTACTATAGTAAACGGGTCGGGTATATATTTAACAGTGTGGCGAGAAAGTGTACTCCTGTCAAAAGACAAAGTCGTCCCCGTATCGACACAACTTATGATGCATATATTAGATGGCGGGGCTTTCAAATTACCAGTAGTCGATTCCTATTACAAAGAATGTATTGTGCCTTGAGAAAAAGGTAAAGCGCAATCAATAACTTTACAATGTAAGAGATCGCAATGAAACTAGACATTAATTTGAAAACCATTATGAAGTGCAAAAACGTGTAGTACTCATTAGGTTAAATGTATTGGCTATTTGAGTATTGTTAGTAATAATAAAAATTCACTCTTAGATAAAGTAAAATATATTTCTTGTAGCGCCTGAAATTATTTAAACCTGGTACTCATAAATGTTTATAATGCACATACGCTCTTCTTAAATCAGGAACTAAATAGCAATAATTACTGGTAAAGTAAAAAAAAATGTCGTAGTAATCAACTAGTTTGACAACCCAAGCAATCAAAGTAGTTGGACAATTTTTTTTTATATCAAAGGAGGCAAACGAACTGGTGGGTCACGTGATGTTAAGTGATCACCATCGTCCATAGACAGTAGCGACATCAGGGACGTCGCAAGTGTTTTTTTTTTTTTTTTTCTCGAACTGACTACGCTATTGACCTAGCAAGGTCTTAACAGCTTCACCGGACTACTAAGGCGAGCGCTTAAGGCACTCAGCCGATTTTATAATGGTAACTAGCTCAAGGGTGCACGGCACACCTCGGCTTGGCTGTTACCCGTTGCATGCAAAAATCGCGACCTAACTTAGCTAACCTAGCTAACTATTCGTATATGTTTGAGTTGTTGAAACGTATATGAGTACCAGCATATCCGCCTCAACAACTCCTCCATATATTTTTATCGGAAAATTTACAAGTTTTTCAGTTCGATAAGGGAAAAAATCTTTCACAAAATAACCCTTCCACAAAGATGTGTAGCGTGTAGGCGTGCACGTGTGTGGAGGTGATCGTGTAGTGTTGTAGCAGTGATGTATGGGTGTGTCACTGTATCGCGCAAGCAACGCACTCAAGGGCTCCCTACCGAGGGATCGAACCTAGGCTTGAGCCGCTGCCGTGGGAGGCCTAATCGGGTGTGCGGAAGCGAAGTTAACCCCCAGACCGCGACGGCGCGATCTGTGGTTACGCGGGCGTGGGCGTGAGCACGCTTTATTACGTGGGACAGGCTGGTACTGATCGTTCGCTGACGTGATATCGTCGGGAGGGTCGATAAAAATATGTCGCGGACGTCTTTTATAACGCCCGGCGTTGGGCACGGGTTCGTAATTCGTGGCGGATACCACTAACGGACTAGGATGAATCGCGGCACGTTCGAAATAACTAGTAGTGAGTGATTTAATATACGCCCAGATGGACGGAATCTCCAGGTCCCTGTGGAGATCCGCCTTCCGGACGAACCAAGGAGCACCGGTGATTTTACGCAGAGCCCGGGTCTGCAAAACCTGAAGCGTATCTAGATTCCTCGCGTGGGCGAAAACCGGACAGCTATACGTCATTACCGGACGAATACAGACTTTATATAATGTGAGCTTATGTCTGAGGGACAGTTTGCTCTTCTGACAGAGTAAATAATGGAGGCGACCCAAGACCATAGCGGCTTTGTTTCGCACTCTCTTAATGTGAGAATCAAACGTTAAATGTCGATCTAAAGTGACGCCGAGATACTTGACCTCGGTGGTCCAAGGTATCTCGGAATCGTATAGCCTTATGGGCTTTAGCTTGTTCGCGCGATACCTAGGATCGAAGAGTATCGCGGCACTCTTATCGGGGTTAATACCTATGCGCCATCGAAGAAACCAATCACCGAGTGTGCTAACGGCTTTTTCGATGCGATCTCTAAGCCTACTCGGCTGCCAACCAGAGGCGTAGATGACTGTATCATCAGCATAACAACCTACCTCGACTCCCGGGAGCTTAGGTAGGTCACTGATGAACAGGTTGAAGAGGGTGGGCGCGAGAATTGAGCCTTGCGGCACACCTGAGCGTATCGGACGGGGCGATGAGAGTTCGCCGTCAACTCTAAAACGGAAGGTTCTATCGGCTAGATAATCGCGGAGGATGTGAACTAACCTATCGGGTATGCCGACTTGATTTAACTTGAATATGAGCCCTTCGTGCCAGACCTTATCGAAGGCCTTGGCGACGTCGAAAAATACTGCTATTGTACGTTTCGGATTAGTGTTTTTCACGGGCGGATCCGGCTCCGGATGCGGATCTTTATTGAAATTAGAAAGGATGTACTCCGTGAGGCGGAGTACTTGATCCGGACAAGAGTGTTTGGCGCGAAATCCAAACTGCTCGGGTGGAATTAAACTTTGCTCGTTAATTGTGACCTGGAGACGGTTCAGAAGGAGCCGCTCGTAAAGTTTCCCTAATGTATCAAGCAAACTAATCGGGCGATAGCTATCGGGAAGCGTAGCTTTCTTGCCGGGCTTGTGAATCCCTATCACTACGGCCCTCTTCCAGACGGCTGGAAAATGACCCTGGGACATGGCCGCATTGAAGATGCAGACCAATAGAGCTATGATGCGGTCAGGAAGGAGCTTCAGAACCTCGTTCCTGATCCCATCGGGACCTGGGGACTTCCTAGGTTTGAGACGCTTGATGGCGGCCGAGACTTCGTCAAACGTTATCGGGGTTAGGGTATCCGCCGGAGGAGACGCGAGTGCATGCTCTACGGCTGTTTCGATGGACTCTATGATGGAAGGGTCAGTATTATCAGTGTTTGGCGAACACTGTTTTTCTAAACTCGCGGCGAGACATTCTGCTTTGTCAGTGTTATCGAACGCGGGAGGCAACCCGGGGGCTCTGTCGAGAGGGGGCATTGGAATGACCGTATCGGACTTAAACTTTCGCGTGAGAGTCCAGAATGCCAGGTGAGATGGCTGGAGATCCTCCAGAAACCTGTCCCACCTGTCACCCCGGATCTCAGAAATACGAGACTTGACTGCTTTCCGTAGTACACGTAAGCGTTCGCGGTTCTCAGCGGTCGGGTAAGCGTCGTGAGCACGAGTCGCGGCGTTCTTTTCCGTGATCAATGCTCTCACGTCATCAGGGAGTATAAAACGGCGTTCGTTCGCCGCTTGTACCTCTTTCGAGGTCTCCCTGACGGCGGTCTGGAGATAATCAACCAGGGAATCGATGGCCGATTCCGCGTCGGCTTTAGACACCAACACGTCCGGAATTCTATCTAAACTGTTGGGCGTCGGACTATTTTTAAAATATTCGCTAAGTTTCGCGTAATCGGCCACTCTGATCGGCGTCGGGCTAAAGTCAGAGTTATGTCCTAACTGTAATAGAACCGGGCGATGATCCGAGTCGAGTTCGTGTACAACTGATATGAGTCGTACAGGAAGCACGACATTTTTCAACAGAGCTACATCTAAAACTGACGGTCGACAATTGTCCTGATAATGCGTGGGTTCCGGAGGGGCTATGACGTCAAAAGCGAGCACCCTACCTAGTTGGTCGAGTATCCTCCCATTGCGAGAGGTACACGGACTGTTCCAGATAACATTCCCGCAATTGAGGTCCCCCGCTATAATGACCGAGTCACCTAAGTCGAGCAGTGCCTGCAAATCGGATCTGAGTAGTTCTTTGCTCGGTGATAGATACGCGGAGACAAGAATAATATCAGAGTGGCCCGTCATTCCGACGCGGCATACTGACGCTTCCATATGAGTAAGCGCGGGCGGATCTAACGGCATGCAATACAGCGACCGCCTAAAATAAATTAATGTGCCACCCCCGCGGGCGACACGGTCGTTTCTAACTATGCAGTAATTCGCGATTCTCGGATTACGCATGCTCGGTTTTAACATCGTTTCCTGGATGAGGAAAACGTCAATCTGTCTGTCGCGTAAAAAGTCAGCTACTAGATCGCGCTGTGTCCGAAGGGATCTCGCGTTAAAAAACGAGAGGCAAAGACCGCGTGGTTTTACTTTATCAATTCCCGGGAATTTTAAAGCTAGTATTTAGATGATTGTGACCGGACGAGGCGCTGTACGGTGGCTCCGATAGCCGGAAAGCGCGCTAGAGCTTGAATGAGTTGTACCCCGCGGGGGTTCTCTTCTACCAGGGCGTAAAAGGCGAGTACCTCCTGCATGTCGTGCTCTACTAGAAGTTGCTCCATCCAATCGAACTTCTCCGCGAGAGAAGTAGATGAAGGAGCCTGGGTCGCCTTAGGTGGCGGCGCCAGAGGCCTTGAAGAGGTCTGGGGCTGAGGTCTGGGGGCCCAGGGGGCCATAGGGGCCCGCCCGGGTCGGGCCGCGCGCGGCACAGAGGGTGGCGAGCGCGGTGTAGGTGCGGGCGCTACCGGGGCGCGGGAGGCGCCCGGCAGGCCCGGGAAGGCCTCCACGGACATGAGAGGTGGAGGCGGACGGCGGGCGGCGGCAGCAGACGCCCTGGGCGCCTGCCTCGCCTGACGGGGACGTTGTGTGCGCGGCGCGCGGGGACATCCGCGATAGTTCGCGGGGTGACCCGCGTTACCGCAGAGCACACAACTGGGAGGGTCGGGAGTGCCAGGAGCGCGCTCGCACTCCTTCGTGGCGTGGTCACCCAGGCACTTGACGCACCTGGGGCGAAGATGACAATTCTTCGCGGAATGGCCATAACTCTGGCAGTTATGGCACTGCGAAGGGATGTGGGTCTTGCGTGGGGGCTCAACGGTGATCCCGTTGAGGCCACACACAGACGTGAGGGAAAAAATGGCCTTGCCCTCCTGCGACCGGTCGAGGATGGCTAGCACCATATTATATGGGGCGCGAGTGCTTAGACGGTACATACGGTGTACCTCGCGGACTGGGTAATTTTTCTCCTTAAGGGAGAGGGTAACTTCCTCGACCGAGATTTCGGCCGGGACACGGCGTAACACGACACGCAGGAGGCGCTCGTCTTCTAACGCGTACGTAAAATACGCGAGTTTCATCTCTGTGAGAAAACGGATCAAAGCGCGGTGATCGTCCGACGTGGGACATTTAACGCGAATGCCCGCCGGAGTGCTGAGCGCATTCGTGTAATTAATATTACGCGTTTTTAGGCTGTTTGAGATCGCGGTCCATTTGGACTTATCCTGTATCGTAACAGGCGGCGGCGGGCGCGGCTTCCTAGCTGCGGACGGAGTGAGCGAGACGGAGCTATCGTTATTATTGCCGTTCTGTTTTCGCGGCGGTATAGACGCGGTCGACGGCACGCGCGCGCCGTCTATATTGGCTACTTTTTGTGGGCCAACGGAACCCGAATCCGTCGGGCTGCCCGGACGACGCTTCTTGTGCGAGACGGTCGTATAGCCGTTCTTGTCTGTCTGCGCTGAAGGCGCGGGAATCGCGGACTCGGTCGCGGTCGCGGTCGAAACGGCGGACGCTTTTTCGTCTAGCTCCATCTCGGAGTCGGCCTCCGAGCTGGAGCTAGGAATCGAGGCCTCAAGTAGAACATTATCGCGCGCGTCTAGAGGAGACTGCGGCGAGAGGGACGCAAAGGAATTCGCGGTCGGAATGGTAAAAAGGCCCTCGGCGGCCTGCGACGCTACGTTGCGGTAAATCGAATTTACAATCTCCTGATCTAAACCGCTCTCAAGGAGATTTTTACGATAGTATTCTGCCACAGCTAACGGATCCATCGCGGTGGATCGAGGAGAGGGAGGGGTCGCGAAACAACCTCCCTGCCTTAAGGGCAGGGGGGCACGCCAAACGGTAAGCTACGGGACTATATCGAGTCGGGACCAAGAGAACTGTTTAAAACCAAACAAAGCGAAAGCACAAAATAAATAAATGAGTGGGCGAGACAGGGGACCATGTATATGAATAAGATACTATAATATAAATGAATAAAATAGATAAATAATAATAAATAGGTACTTACATATATACGGGGGCACAGAAATAGATTACTTTATCACTAAATAGATAAAAATTAACGAAATATATGAGGAAATAAATAGATAATTTAACAGGTAAATAATAGTTGGTTAGATATTTAAGAATAAGGAATAGAAAAATGAGTAAATAAATGGGTAAATATATAAATAAGGGAATGTCTCACTCACTCAGGTAGATTTTGTAAACGTGTGCCGCAGCTGCACTCAACTTAGCACTGAACAATCACAACGAAATCGAGAACAAAAGATCTCGAACAAAGGAGATATCGGACACGTGCGTTCGCTAGCGCATCCAAAACCGGACTCGACGTCGCAAGTGCGTTGCCAGCCTGTATATGGGAGAAGGTGGAGGGGAAGGAAATGGAAAGCAGGAAAGAGGAAGGGACGTGGGCCTCCGGCTCTCTCACTGACCGAACGAAACACAACAATAATTCGCGTATATGATATTTTGGAAATACTTAGTATAGTTTGATGATGAAGGAAAATATCGTAAGGTAACCTAAACCTGATAAATGTTGAATACTAAGGTGGATGCTACTTTGCACTTCCGCCTGGAACTGATTGACCACTACTACGTCTAACTACAACAAAAAGAAAGTCAATTAATTAATATACATATTTTGTATGTATTAATTATACAAAATATAATTAATATAAATATAATAATTATTAATAAATTAATTAAAATATGTTTCAGATTGATGTGTAATCTCGACACTAAGTATAATTTTTATCACGAAAATAACATAATTTACCTTAGACTAAAAGTTACTTTTAACAATTGACGTAAATTAATGCAAGATAGTTTGTTGATGCTGTTTACGTAAAATTTTGAAAAAAAAAAAAACTTTAAATTGTGGTCGTAACACGGTAATATGCAACATCTGTTATTATTCATTTTATTTTTAGCAACCAATATTTTAATAGATTATTACTGCCATTGTCTAGTAGTAGGTAATGATATTACAAGTTTCTTGCTATGATCTTAACGAACTAAAAAGATGGAGGTCCTCATTCTAGAACTTTCCAGGGAGTTTTTGCGGCAAGTCAGATTCCATGCTTCGTGGTATTATGACCCATCCACTTCACTTATGCACAATAACCAAACTATATTACGAAATACACCAACAATATTACCTCTTTACATACTATGCACTAATTGTAGGTGTAAGGGGTGTCGAGTAACATCTTAAGACTTGAGACCACCAAGCCAACCTCACCTGCACGTGGTGCACCCTGCTGATCAAGGAACAAGGCAATGGCGATAGCGGGGTTGTAGGGCTTTACAGCTCGACCGGGTCGCAACCACCATGTATATGGCGAAAAAGCCCATCATAGTGACTCGCTTCTGCGTGTCTCGTTTCGGGATCAGCCTGTGCATATATATATATATATATATTTTATTGTGGCACGGCAAAATGACTGCACTATGCCTGATGGTAAGCACAGTGCAATCCAAAAATAATCGCGACCCGTAGAAGAGAATCACTATTACGGGCTTTTTCGCCATATACATGGTGGTTGCGACCCAGTCAGGCTGTGAAACCCTACCACCCCGCTTTCGCCATTACCTCGTTGCAGCAGCAGCGTGCACCACGTGCAGGTGAGGTTGGCTTGGGTGTCTCAAGTCTTATGTTGTTATTTGACACCCCTTACACCACTAGAATCCATATCCAGTACTGGGTGACTTTCGTCATTATGGCCGGCATGACCGCGGCGACCGGCGATGGATAATTTGTCTATCGGTGGTTGCCAATGGTTCTGGATTGTACTATGCTTAACATCAGGTATAGTGCAGTCACTATATCGTGCTTCAATAAAAAAAAGGAAAGTTTTTACAAAATTAGGATATGTTGACGGCGATGAGTACTAATGTGGTGTATTGACCTTTATGTTCACATTGAAATTCGATAAAGAAGACGAATGCTCATTCACTGAATCGTTACTTAAATTCTTGGGAGTTGAAATTTGTTGAGATTTACCAACAAAAACTTCTACCTGAATAAATTGTATTTTTTGTAAAGCCGGATGAATAAAAAATTCCATTATTGTGAGGTTACACTGACATACACATCGATAAACTACACGTAACATGGAAATACCCAAAGATATTTGGTATTGAGATATGATATTTGTTAATATTGGTGACGTTTTACGTAATATAGTTTGGTTAATATGCATAAGTAAACAGGGTGTAAAATAAGAAAGCATGATTTCGGAGATGTCACAAAAACTCTCCGGAAAGTTCTAACAAGGGGGCCACCAACTAATTTGAAATGATTTTGATGATGATTTTGTAGGTGGTAGAGCCCCGCTGAAGCTATTTTTGGTTTCAGCATGAATGGGTCGGCTCCTCCGAGGTAGTACCACCCCTCTCACAGATAACTGACGTGAAATAACAGTGCTTGCATTGTTGTGTTTCGTTCGGTCAGTGAGAGAGCCGGAGGCCCACGTCCCTTCCTCTTTCCTGCTTTCCATTTCCTTCCCCTCCACCTTCTCCCGTATACAGGCTGGCAACGCACTTGCGACGTCCCTGATGTTGCTAGTGTTTATGGACGGTGGTGATCACTTAACATCACGTGACCCACCAGTTCGTTTGCCTCCTTTGATATAAAAAAAATGATCTGAAGATTTTTGTTTATATCATAGGAGGCAAACGAACAGGTGGGTCACGTGATGTTAAGTGATTACCAACGTCCATAGACACATACGACACCAGGGGAGTCGATGGGAATGAATAAAATAAGAATAAACGACTTATAACGAAGATAATAGACAAATTAAGAGTAGTCTTTTATTGTTTTTTATTCTATTTGTCTGTTTCGCGATAAACTCAAAAGCAACACTATGGATTTTCATGCGGTTTTCATCACTAGATAAAGTGATTTATGAGGAAGGATTTGATATATAATTTGTCAAGGATTTTTTCAAGGGCAGAACAACGTCTGTCGGGTACGCTAGTATATTATATTTTTTAAAAATCCTCTGACACGTTATATATTATTTATATGGGAGATATGGTTTTTTATCATTTTTGTCCTGCAAACTGTGATTAAAAAAAAACGAATATATGGATCTTTTTTATTATTAAATTTCCTACGCAAAATTCTCTTGAGTTGAGTTTCTATCTTCAATATTAATAGATTTGTTATACAGCTTTGAAATTCAAATTTCCGTTTTTTTTTTTGATTTTTAACTAAACTGTAAGAGTTGGACAAAATTGTTAAATGGCAAATTTGTAGGACTTTTAATATTCTATAAAAAATCATGACAATTTTTTAATATCATGAAGAAACAACAAATAAAATAACAATATTTATTTTTTCAATTTTTTTTACGAACTGAAACATCTATAATTAAACAAAAAAATTAATACAAATTTGTTAACACATCAAACTTGCAACAAAATTAGCTGATTAAAATGTTTGGTAGTATCAAATCATAAAATTTACAGACAGTCATATTGTTATGATTTTTTAACTATAATATAAAATTGATAAAGGACGTGAAATATCATTAAGATATCAAAAGCAAATACAACTTACAATATAATTGCAGTTATTTTTATTTTCATATTGTTTTCATTTGTATCTATTTAATATTTGTGCAAGAAAAAAAAAATCGTAAAAATAACAATAATAAAGTTAATATTTCAAAGCTAAATAAAAAAAAGACAAAGATAAATTTTATCAAATTTTCGTCGTAAATTGACTAAGGTTTTTATTCCTGTTTACTAGCTTTGGGTCTGATATGTCCCAATATATAGGGCTTGACAATGGGATGATGCGCTATATATCTAGTAAACAGGTTAATTATATATATGTATATATATGTATATATATATATATATATATATATATATATATATATATATATATATTTTATATCATATAGGAGGCAAACGAACAGGCGGGTCACCTGTTGTTAAGTGATCACCGCCGCCCATAGACGCTTGCAACCCCAGAGGAGTCGCACGTGCGTTGCTAGCCTTTGTTTAAGGGAGTGGAGAGAAAGTGGGAGGGGTTAGAGGAGAGGGAAAGGGAAGGGAGAGGGAAGGGGAGATGGGTCTCCGGCGCTCTCACTGACCGAACGAAACAATGCAAGCACTGTTACTTCACGTCGGTTTTCTGTGAGAGGGTGGTACTACCCCGGACGGGCCGACCTACAAATATATTTTGTAATATAACTAAAAAACCATAAAAATATAACTTAGACTGTAATTTTTTATAATTTGATACTAAATATCTTACTCACCTAATTTTGTTGCAAGTTTGATGTATATTAACGATATTTCAGTTCGTAAAAAATATACATGAGCCTGTGACTTTGTTGTTTCTTCATGATATTAAAAGGTTGTCATGAACTTTTTATTTAATTTTAAAAGTACTACAAATTTGCCATTTAACATTTTTGTTTAACTCGAACAGTTTAGCTAAAAAATGCAAAAAAAAAAACCGAAAAGTTGAATTTTAAAGCTGTATAACAAATCAAATATTTAATATAGAAATTTGACCCAACAGAATTTTTTGTAGCAAATTTAATAATAAAAAAGGTCCATTCATTCGTTTTTTCAAAAAAAAAATCACAGTCTGCAGGACAAAAAATAATAAAAAGCCATATCTCCCACGTTATTTGTATGGAAAAACTTTAAGTTCGATGGAGAACTTCTTAGAATTGGCATTTTAAGCTCCGTTTTTTACAGGAGCTTTGTTAGGATATCTTCTGAGATATTTTGGGCTGAGAGCAAAAAAAACATGTCGTCATTTTTGGCACACTCTAATCACCTCATATCAAACAAAGTCCTCTACCACCTCTGTTTGTTCTCAGTACCAGCCTGTCCCTCGAAACAGAGCGTGCTCACGTTCACGCCCGCGTAACCACAGATCACGTCGCCGTGGTCTGGGGGTTAATTTCGCTCCCGCACACCCGATTAGGCCTCCCACGGCAGCGGCTCAAGCCTAGGTTCGATCCCTCGGTAGGGAGCCCTTGAGTGCGTTGCTTGCGCGATACGGTGACACACAAATATACATCACTGCTACAACACTACACGATCACCCCCACACACGTGCACGCCTACACGCTTACACATAAAAGTGGAAGGGTTTACTTTTTTCCCTTATCGAACTGAAAAACTCTCAATTTTCCGATAATAAATATATGGAGGAGTTGTTGAGGCGTGTATGCTTGGTACACATATACGTTTCAACAACTCATACATATATGAATAGTTAGCTAGGTTAGCTAAGATAGGTCGCGATTTTGCATGCAACAGGCAACAGCCAAGCCGAGGTGTGCCGTACACCCTTGAGCTGGTTGCCAAAATAAAAGCGGCTGAGTGCCTCTAGTGCTCGCCTTAGTAGTCCGGTGAAGCTGCTAAGACCTTACTGGGTCAATAGCGTAGACATTTCGAAAAAAAAAAAAAAAACTCTGTTTGTTTGGGTTAAACTCAAAACCTATCTGAACAGATTTTCACGTTGCTTTCACCTGTAGTTAAAGAATACATGGAAAAGGCTTAGATATATAATTTATCAAGTTTTTTTTATTTTCAGGCCTGGATAACGTCTGCCGGACCTACTAGTTAAGGATAATTGTGCATAATCATTGTCTACACGTTTTAATATACGAGTACATACGTACACGGATAATATAAATACATGATGGGACGCTTCGAACGTTACACGGTCTACAGACATCGGCATTGCACGTCAAGTTACACGAAGAAACTATGTTAGGAATTTTTCATATTGTGTTATTTATTTTATTCCACGAGTGTTCACCTGTGTTATATAACTTAAAAGGTAAGCGATTACAGTTTTCTTTTTAATTTCAGTTCATATTTACAATTGCTTGAATAAAAAGCGCCATAATTAGGTTTCAACAACTCCGATTCAAGATATATAAAATTTGATGACTAATTCATGAAACTGTCTTGAGACTCTGGTGAAATTTTATTTTCTCTTAACTAACTTAATTTAATAGAAATGTGCGGTTGTGAACATATCTCACAAAAACTGCTGGAAAGGATTTGATTTCTTTTTTAGGTTTTATTTCTATGATACCTAAATACTTAACTGAAAAAATTAAAACATTAGCTAGCTTCGTTTAATATTTAAAAGAAAACTATGATTTCACTAGTGCTGCGTGTTCAAAGCTGTGTATTTTTTGTTGTGAAAATTTGAACCGGACGATGGGATCTTATGTTTTTTCTCTGTGCACAAAATTTAATGCTAAGACTAACTATGCCCGCGACTTCGTCCTAACCCTATTAAAATAAAAACAATTAACAATAAAATCATCTGAATATGTGAAGTCTATTTACTTATCTAGTTTTTTGTCGTACTAAAGTCACGTCGTCATTAAATTATAATAACTTTTTTTTAGAGTAAACCGCTTTTGATGAACTAAAAACTAAATGATACTTGAAGATATGCTCGATGTTTTTGAATAGGTTTTCTCATGAACACACTATTTTAGCACTGATACGTGTTCAAACAAACAAACAGACACATCATTCTAATAATAATTGAAGTTTGTTTTATTACTTATACATAGACACTTGCAACAATTAAAAAAAAAAAACTAGTAAGTACAAGTTAGATTTACATTCTTATTATATGTAACTATAGATAATAATTAATTAATCATATCAAGTTGTAAGAATTTTGGTAGAAGCAGCAATTAAAAGTGCAGTGATAACTTTACATTTAGATACATAAGTATCTCCTTCCTTCCTTGCTTAAAAACTTTTATTTTGGTCATTGAACTACTTTTTTATAAAAAAAACTTATGAAATTTTAGACACAGAATATGCTCGCATGCCGGCGCTGTCTAGCATTGACGACTATGATTCCTGCCTCGGTGAGAACGATGGGATTTACTGCGTGCTGAAATTAGATCTGATCGGTGATGAAGACAATGATCTAATGAAGCTTATAAAAGTAAGAAAAAAAATATTTACAAAAATCTAAATCAAAAATACTTTATTCAATTTTGGCTCTGAGAAGGCTCTTAAGAACATCAAAGTTACTACTGATTGGGGAAAACAACCTAGTCATCGAGAAGAACCGGCAAGAAACTCGATCTGGTTCATTTGTTCATTATACATATCTTTACAAACGTTCATATTTCTACGTAGTAAAGGAACTATTTCACTAATATACTGTGCACTATCGGTGTTGTACGTATTAAATACTTGGTTTAAAAAGGTTTCCTATTAAATGTACCGCGTCTGCTTCAAGCTAGTTCGCGTTATCCTTTTTTGCAAGTCTAACCTAACCTTTTTTTTTTAACGATGGGAAAATCCTGCTTGGGATACACTTCACGCCGCCGGGGGACAGCGTGAGGGTTATGTCGGACTCCTACCGACTAAAAACCCCTCGGCCGCTGAACGCGAATGTGAACCAGGGTGCGGGGAGACGATTAGCAAAACTCCGCTGCCCTGGTCACGTGCTTGGGTCGCCCGAGGATGGTGAAAAAAACGGGGACCCACGTCTCAGAAAGAATACTCCCTCTGCTCCTCACTTCGAGCGGCGGTAATATGCCGTGCTCTATCCACACGGGCCTTCATTTACCGGTGACCGACACCCCCGCGTCCGCCACCTGAAGGTTTGTTAGGGAGGCATGGGATGGAATATGCCTGCACCTCTTCGTCGCCCACGCCTCGCATTTCCTCGCCGTATAGCTGGGGCGTTGGGCTCCCTCTCTCGAAGTCTAACCTAACCTAACCTAACCAAAGCGAGAATAAGGAGCAAGATGGCGAACATTCAGTGACCGCAGTGAAATTAAATCGTAACCTTTTTAAAGCAAGTATTCAATACGTTTTTTTTTTGTAATAACACCGTAAAAGTTTATGTAAATTCTCAATTAAGACGGTAGAAGACAAATTAATGATATTGTTAAAATAGTAAAAGAGAAGTCAAGGTATGTATATATTTATGTGAGAATATATGTGTTTATCTGTGATTTGATTTGATATTTGATCAAATTTATCACGTAAAGGCTAGGTGATATAACAATTTCAATTGTTTCAGGAATACTCGGAGGCAACACTACACCATTACAATCACAGTTACATAGAGAGAGGTGTATGTGTGAAGAAAACATGCAGTGAATTTATAAAAGATCGTACACTCAATGATAGTGATGACTTGACACACGTCCTTGAAGAGTGCCTCAATGCCACTATATTTGCATCTCATAAACTGCAGTCAAAAATATCAATAGTTTATTACTGCGACAGGGCAGATGATATAAACGAGATAGATCTTCTTGATTGTTGTATAGCCGGTGTATTTTTTGCAATTGTGTTAATCAACCTTATCGGGAGCTTATATGATTATACTCTAAACAACAAAGAAGATAAAAAAGAACAAGGTAAGTACTGCGAAATGTATAAAGCTACTTTAAATTATAAGCCAATAATAGGTTACTTCTACTTAAATGAACATTTTGAGATTAATAAATATATTTATTTAATAACGTTTCAACATAATTGAGTAACTAGTTTATTAAAGTTATGTCCTTTTGTGATGTTTTACTATGCTCTGAATTTCTTTCACCATCAACGGACTACGTAATTCTCTGCCGTATATTCCAAACTGTATATTAGTGCAAATATCGTTACTGGTGAATTTCAGCTTACGAAAATTAACAGATTGACAAACTCTTAAAATATTATCGACTTTTAAAACATTTATTGTGTCACTAAACCATTTTCATGTTTTGGATATGTTAGCATTGGCATTTACAATTTAGTAATTAGGTAAAAGTCAATAGTATACATAGACTTTTTCTTCCGTTAGAAATTATAAAGACGTGATGAAACCAGGTCTGGTTAAATAGTTTAATGAATTACTTTAGTTCAAACTACCAAACAGAACTGCATATACATATTTTGGGGCTTCATTACTTATCTGAATTACATATACGAATATGTATTGACTCATAACAATCATTAGGCAAACAATCGTATTCACATTCATATCTACTATATACATAAATAAATTGATAGAAAATAATCAATCTCTTAAAATCTTTTTTTTTTGGTGTCCGCTTCACGTGAAATACGTCAGTTGTTGTTGTGACCTTCATGCTGAATTCTTATACTCTCATTTATGCTTTTCCACATTCTCATTTATGCATAGATTACCAGGCATTGTAGGCTATTTAAATTACTTCGTATTACATTTTCCTTTCCCCACCAACAATTCTATCGATGCTACTATTATCTTTAGTAATTAACAAATATATGTATATAATTTGTTACATATTTCAGGAAACAAATACCTATTGAGTTTCTCTGTTAAACGAAACTGGGAATCCTTGGTGAACCTGAAATTGCAAGATCCTAAAATAAGAAGGCTGGACGCATTTTATGGAGTAGGGTAAAAACAATGTTTTTTATTCCAACGGCGGGCAGAAGCAAAGAAGTGTTTTCTAATTTTTGCTCTCTAATCGAAGACAGGAAAAATATCACATATCATTTTTACATTAAATAGTATTTTGTTTTGACTGAATACCTCTAACGCTGCTATAGCTTCATTTTAATAGGATTTATAATGTCCTAAGCAGGCAGAAATAATCTAATCACATGTTTTCCAAAATAGTCCTTTCAACGTACTCAGAAATGGTAAGAATATGAGCCGGATATTAATGGACGGAAACTTGTTATAGGAAGACTTTAAAAATCTGATTCGCGGACTTTTTGCTTGATCAAAAGTAGTGGAGGAAACACTGTGTCAAGTACAGTTGGAACTGTGTCTTTCTTGCCTTTGGGTATTAGAGAACAGTGAGACATACGCTCTTCTCGCTTTCTTGCTTTCTTCTTGTCCGTTGTTGTGTGTACTGCGTTGAGGCGGTGAGGTGATTAATGGACATAATATGTAATATTCAAAAAGATTTAGCAATAATTGAAATTCTTTAACTTGATTCACAAAAATGTCTACATTTAGTAATTTTTCTAATACATTATTTTGTATATTTCAGACCGATAGTAAACTTTCTAATGATTTATTGTCACACAATGTGCTTTATTGCGACCGGATTCACAGACAGACCACACGCGTTTGAAAAGGTGAAATATTTATCTAAGATTTCGATTCATTACAGTAGTTTAGTGCAATAATCCAAGTGTAAAGCATTTAGGGAAACAGCACACATCCAGAATAAGCCAGATCACTTTGTAAGTGATACAAAAGTATTAATTCCCAAACGCTCAGACCTAAAACAAGTGCATATAGTCTTTCTTAAATATATATTTTTAAGTATTTAGTACCTGTACTGTATATATTTACTACGAACTTCTATGGTATTATCTTTTTTTTTCAGACTTATAACTCGTCACTACATCTTCTTATATATAATGGAACGATGATTGTACAAACATTCTTCCTTGTTTCTGGATGTTTACTTACGTATAATTTCTTGGTACTCACCGAAAACTTTAAACAAGGAAGTACGTGGACAGCAATCCCTGTGGGTATATTTTTGCGCTGGTGGAGGTAACTAACTTTACTATTTTTTCGATGGATACTAAATAGATAACAAACGTAGTATTAAATACAGCCATAAAAGTCATCATGATACAGATCTGTACTTATGTTTTAGATATGCATATACATAACTAGTAACAAAGTGCAGTGTAGAAGGGAACTTGAAATGTACAATTAAAAGTGAAATAACTCTTACATTATCGTGTGTATATAAATAAGCATACGGTTAAGAAAATCTATATCCTCTGTTTCTCAACAGGTTTTCTTCATTCTTCTTTATTCTGTTCCTATTGACGAGGTTTAATATTATAAAAAAAGACTATTTATTCTACGCTCGAAGTTCAGCCACTGGACTAGCGTTTGTAAATTATAAAATAACAAAATCCGTTCAATAACTAGATCTATTTATGCTAACTCATTGATGCTTACATGGCTAATAGAAACTAGCCAACTAATGGTAGTTTACAGTAGTGGATAGTTTACACTACTTTTTGCAAAGCCTATCTATTCGAGGAAAATAAGTATCTTACTTCAAAAACCATCTATAGTACAGGTACTATAGATCGTTCAGGAACGACCAAGCCTGGCTCGGTTTTCTAAAAAACAAACACTTTTAAACTAAACCAAACTGTTAGATTTGCCTCACAAATTATATACAAAAAAAGATATCTCTTTTGCTGTCACTCGGATTCGAACAGGGTTTAGACGGATTTTCGAAGCAACCAATTTTCATATGAGCTATTTTTGTTTTGACAGCGGCGGAGAAATTTACCTTTATATTCTATTTCATTACCTAAAAAGTCAGATACAAAAAGTTTTCTACAAATGAAATCTAGCTAGATCGATTTATCGTCTCCAAAACCTACCACATACTAAGTTTCACGGAAATAGATGATGCCGTTCCGAGATCCTGAATATATAATAATATAAAAATATACAAGGATAGGTATTAGATAGATATGTAATGAAAAAACGGCCAAAAATACGACTATGCTAATATTACTCGCATCCGCAGGAAATATACCTCTCATTCCTCTGCACGCGCTCCCCGGGTGTTGCTAAAGTCTAACAGTTTTTTGGCCGCTTCACTGTTCCGCTCAAATTGAACCTCATAGCGTCAAATAGAGTAATGTATCAATGGACGATAATAAAATACGGAAACTCTATTTAGTCATACGATTAAATGCAATAGAATTTAAAGTATAATATTGCATTTATTGGCAAGTTAACATCAATTCGTAATACTTCATACTGCTTGTTAAGATCCACATATATTAAGTTTAGCATTAAATCAGAGACCGTTTTTAATATTCTTTTTTTTCCAGTGAAGTCTTTCCACTGAAGATTTTCAGTGATAATTCTTTATGCTGTATATTATAAATACAATAAATTAATCGATTGCAGATTGACTCCAGCGCTGGCGGTGACTATAGCATTTTCTATGACCTGGCTTCGGCATCTCGGATCCGGACCGCTCTGGAGCTTCTATGTGATAAAGTCGGTTATTCATAGCTGTCGACAATACTGGTGGTCTCATATCTTCTACTTCAACAACCTTATACATGATAATAGATTTTGCGCCATCCATACTTGGTAAGCAAATTTGATATTAAAAATTTAAGTACTTTTTATTAATTGATAACATCTTCAATAAACTATTATTTAATACCTTTAAACGAGCAATTCTTGTATATTTTTATATTTGTATGTATATATTAAGGATCTTGAAAACGACGCATATTTCCGTGAAATTTAGTACGTAGGTAGTTTCTGGGACGGTAAATCGATCTAGCTAGATTTTATTCACAGAAAACTTTTTAATTGAGATTTTAGCCAATTAAAAAATATAGCTAGAATACGAAGGTATATTTCGCCGCCGCTGTCAAAACAAATATAGCTCAGGTGGAAATAAGTTGCTTCGAAAATCCGTGTAACCCCAGTTCAAATCCGAGTGACAGCAGAAAAGATATATTTTTTATATTCTTTTATTTTTGTAAGTAAAAAAGAACCGAGCTAGGCTCGGTAGCCCAGGTACTTTTACTTTAATCACTATACATTTTATAACCAAGTCTCCTACCATGTCTGTGTGAATGTTCGCGATAAACCCAAAAATACTGGACGAATTTTCATATGGTTTTCTGTATGTGGGGGAAAGTGATTCATGAGGAACGTTTAGGTATATAATTATTTTTTTATTATCAGGGTGGGAAAACGTCTGCCGGCCCCGATAGTTTAAAACAAAAGAAGCATGAAACGTTAAATATTGTAATAGTTACATAATAAAACCATTGCATACATTTCTCACTATTGGATCTTTGTTAGCATAGTGATTCAGCAGTATAGAGATGTTAATATACTAGTTACCTATTTAAAATTTACCAAACAATCCAATATTAATGGTAAAACGTTTGAACATGTTGTTTGTTCTATTCTAGGCACATCGCATCGGATACTCAGTTATTCCTCATAGGTTTGGTCGTACTTGTTGCAACGACATCCAGAGGCCGCGGTGTGGTGCTCGCACTCCTTCTTATTCTCTCTTTAATTCTACCCGCATATCTCGTTTGGCTGCACGATCTTGATCCTATATTGTTTTTGTCACCCGAGTAAGTTTTTTTTTATATATTTAGCTTTAGCGTTTTGCATCAACTTATGGTGTTAAATGATGATGGTAGGTAGACTAGTTTTTACGTATCATTTCTGTAATATACTCATACTTAGTCGAAGTTTTGCAATTTGAAGGTCGTATATAAAACAACGGACTTAGATCAATCCCTATCTTCATTCTATGCTTTCGTCACGATGTTTTCTTCCACCGAATGCTCCGTCTCTGTTGTGATGATTCAAGCCCAAGTCGATTAATGTGATGTCAAATAACTTTAAGCTTTGAATCTTTTTCTTTCCGTGATTAACCTTAATTGCGCTCTTTATTTCTTTTTTACATACTAATTTACTATGTTCATATGCAATTTATCTAGAAGAGGAAAATTGGTTACCGAGATCTCATTAATTCGACAGTTGCGATAATGAATAACTGAATCCAATCAACACCTTACGAGGTTGTTGGAAATCATTAATTTAAAATATGATGACTATCTATGAATCTTCACTTTCCAATGGTAAACTATTCCAATTAAATTATGTAACTCCAAAATCTAAAGTCTATATGCTGGTATTAGGCAAATGTGAGCTTAACTTATGCAAATTAAACGATATCAATTTTATGGATACAATAAATAAGGATCAAGTTAATATTACCATCTTTTAAAGAATAGTTGTCTGTTACGTTATTTGGTGTTAAATATCTATAATGATATAGTTGGAACGATTGTTAATAGTGCAACGCGTCGCTGTGGTATTTTTAATTATTGTGTATATATGTAACTGTAACGTTCATCTTAAAAAAATATTTAATATTTTGTTTTTGATTATGTCATATTTATTTGCTGCTGTACACTATCCTTCTATATGAATAACTTGTACATTAAAATTTCGATATCTCACATTAGCTAGAAATCTCACGACGATTCACAACTTTTGATTTGTGTATCTATACAAATGTTATATTAGCCGGCCCGACAGATATTGTATCGCCCTGATAATAATAAATAACCCTTGACAAATTATATACCCAAACCTTCCTTACGAATCACTATACTGGTGTTGTACCTTAGCATTACGTTAGCATTTTTTGGGTTTATCGCGAACTGACATACAAACAGACGTGGTAGAGGACGTTGTTTTATAATATGTATATTGTATTATTTAATAGTATGTAATGATATTCAATACCAGATTCTTCAGAGGATTCGACATTGACACATTCTATTACCTCTACATCTATGCGTATAACAGTATGTCTAGCTATACTATCGGAATGATCGTAGCTATTTACATACACAAATGGCAGAGCAAAGGCGTTACCATTCCTCAAAACAAGGTGAGTTTCATACTCTCTAATCATTCCTTCAAAGAGATCATATATGCTAAAATTAACAAAAGCTTATGACAGTAGCAAAGGTATTTAATAAGAAATTTTAAAATATTGAAGTACGTGAATAGAAAATATTATAGGGTTTTATACAAAAATCAAGGTTAATAAAAAGTAGCCTTACCGGACTTAGCAATAGCCGTTAAATCTAAATTTTAATTCAAAACCCGAGGGATTAAACACACGAGTAGTTTGGCGAGCACAATGTACAGTTTGGTATACAATACTGTATATTTACACTTCTAGAGGTTGTGCAAAAGCAAGAATCATCCAATGTAGCAATAAGCGAACTTGTCATTGTATGTATAATAACAACATAATGCAAACAAAAAACTACATTGCAAAGTGATTTGTTAAATTATAGTGTCTTAGTAAGAGCTCCTTACTCGAGACTAGCGATCAGTTGCCACAAACATATATGGTTACCACAGTAATGTGCTCTTCTGTAGAAATAAATCATTCCCTAAAACATTTTTAATTTTATCTTAGATATACACAGTCCTCTTATGGCTAGTCATACCAGGTATGGTTGGAATAGTTCATTCGGCTAGCTTCTTTTACATCGAAGGAGATCGGGCGTCGCTTTTTGCCCGGATGCTGTACGCTGCGACTCATCGTTTTGTATTGTCTCTCATAATTGCCTTCGGGGTCATTGGCATGGTTATGAAAAGTCGAAGTAAGAATTTCATCACTTACTATTTTGAACTTTTGAAAACGGATTTATTTTCATTGTAACAAGTCATAGAAAAGGGCTATATTATGATGAATCCTTATTACAATTAAAACTAACCTTTTTTTACATGGGGAAATCCCTATGGATACCCACCCCAGCCGGACTGCTGATGGTGGGTTATGTCCGACTTGCACGGACTAAAACCCCATGATGCCTTCACTCACCTATAGGCCGAGGAACAGGAGCTGCCACTGGCAATGCGTCTACTCCCAAACAAACTAACCTAGGTCTTGACCATCTCGTATTGGGCTTTCTAAGTGAAACACGGATATAGAGGCATGTGCTTCACGGTTTTTTGTTTTAAAGCGTTTAGGTATTTTAGCAGCTATATAAAATTCATAATTAGCGATCACCAACAAGTATAAAGCCTTTATGAGACTAAAATATGTTTTTTTTTGCATTTCGTTTTAAAATATAACGTATTTCAATTACAATAATAATTATTCTTTACTAACTATGCCCGCAACTTTCTGTGAAACCTTACGTAAAAAAAGGCGGTTAATAAAGTCATCTGAAAGTATGAAGTCCATATATCTTAGTAGGTGGTAGAGCCACGCTGAAGCTATAATTGGTTTCAGCATGAATGGGTGGTCTCTTCCGGGGTAGTACCACCCTCTCACAGAAAACCGACGTGAAGTAACAGTGCTTGCATTGTTGTGTTTTGTTCGGTCAGTGAGAGCGCCGGAGACCCATTTCCCCTCCCAACCCCTCTCCTCTCTCTTCCTCTTTTCTTTTCTCTCCATTCCCCCAAACACAGGCTGACAACGCACTTGCGACTCCTCTGGGGTTGCTAGTGTCTATGGACAGCGGTGATCGCTTAACAACAGGTGACCCGCATGTTCGTTTGCCTCCTATATGATATAAAAATATAAAAAAAAAACTTTTCTCTCGTACTTAAGTCGCGTCGTTATTAAAATTATCGTAACTTTTGATAGTCCGAACCGATTTTGAAACAAAACTAAATGGTGCTCGAAGATATGGTTTATGATTTACTTGAAGTATCATCATCATCATCATGGACAGCTCTTCTCTACCTGCAGGGTATAAGCCTCCTCCCTTTTACGCCATTCTTTTCTATACTGCGCCAGTCTTGTCCAGGTTTTTCCCACAAGATTTGCGATGTCGTCGACCCATCTTGCCATTGGTCTTCCCACACTTCGCCTGCCCTCTCTCGGCCACCACTCAGTCAAGAATCTACTCCACCTGCCATCACCACATCTGGCTAAGTGTCCTGCCCAACGCCATTTCAATTGGGTAATACGTACACCGATGTCCTGTACTCTCGTGTTATTTCGGATATCCGTGTTTTTCAATCTATCCTTCAAGGTGATGCCCAACATGGCACGCTCCATGGCACGCTGTGCAACCCTCATTTTGTGCATAGTTTCCTTTGTGAGCGTCCACGTTTCGGCGCCATACGTCATTGTGAGCAGAACACATTGGTTAAAAAGACGGCTCTTCAGACATTGTGGCATTTTTCGATCCCTGAAAACGTCATCAAGTTTGCCGAAAGCAGACCAGCCTAACTGAATGCGTCTATTGATCTCCTTGTATAGATGCTCTCTGCTAAAGGATAAACAGTGCCCCAGATATATGTAATTATTAACTATTTCTAATGACTCACCTCCAACCATCACACTCGACTGTAAGTCGTCCGAAATGTTGGTCATAACCTTTGTCTTGGACATATTCATCCTGAGGCCAACCATAAGAGAAGCATGGTGAAGCTCTTGTATCATGTCTTGGTGATCACGCATTGTACTACTAATTAGAAGTATGTCGTCTGCAAAGCGGAGATGCGATAAGTAAACGCCATTCACTTTAATGCCTCTTTTCTCTCCAACCCTCCCTTCTTGAAGTATACAACAAAATAATTGAACTGCTGATTTTATCATTATATTTTTCAGCAATTCTTCGTGATATCTTCGAGTGGAGAGGATGGGCTGTTCCCAGTAAACTTACATACAGTGTGTTCCTCATACATTTTCACTTTATTTATATTTTATTAGGAGATAGACATACCAAAATGCCGGTTTCTTTCTGGTTTGTGGTAAGTATCTCATATTTTAAATCACCGATGATAGCATAATGACCCATCTAGTAGTCTTTACAATACTTTAATAAAAGATTTGACAGGAGAAATAAACTCGGATGAGTACACAAGCACATTATCATTTCCTTTAGGGTTACTATATATTCAATACCGTTTGTAGTCTTTGGCGAGTATATCATGGTAATTTGGGTTAAACCAAAATACCACCAGTTACTATGAAATTGGACTGCCGCAATCATAATACATTGTAACAAGGTGACAATCACCACATTCACACAGGCCGGACCACTAAACCTAAGTAGTGGACTGTATAAAATAAATTCCAAAAGTATATGTTTAACTCCGTAATCTTAAGTCTTCTCCGCCACTGTTGACTATGGTGCAAAAGCATCAGCTTTCAAATTATTTACATACAAATAAAATCGATTTTCGTATAGCGTTGGTAGTGTTGTAGAACTAATCCAAATGCGACAGCGAGTTTTGGACAAGACTGATTACCTCCAATTCTTAATATATATATATGTAGGGGTTTTCAATGATGCAGCGATTTGTTCATAAAACAAACTATATTTTTTAAAATTACAAAAAAACACTTGAACTTAAAATACGTCTTAGCTTTACGTCGTACGTCATTAACACAGTGAGTGGAAGTCTGTCAGTGCTGCCTCTTGTGACAAATTGTCGAACTAATGGTTCGTTCAGAAATATATTCCTACATATATATATGCAGAAACAAGAATTTAGAATACCCACCAACCGATTTAAGCCTCTAAAAGCCCTGAAAGCAGAGTTAGATACCGTATTCCCGACACTTATCTTTAATGTTTCGCGAGACCCCATACTATAAATTACTCGAGCTGCTCGTTTTTGTGGCAGGAATATGGTATCTACCTCAGCTGCTGTCAGCCATAACAAAATACCATTATATTTGAGTACTGTGAGTAACGTAGGATATCCATTGTTAGATATTGTAACATTTACCAACAAATAAATGAATGCAAAACCTTATTATGTACATTATGAGTGAAATTTATTATTTTAGAAGCTGAAAGAAGTTTCTAAACCTAACACCTACAAATGTATATAATGAAGCACTATTCTCATAGCAAGAAATTATTGGCAATAGCTAAGGTTAAAGTTTGAGTTGGAAGTCATACATATTGGAAGCGATTTATTGACCTATTTTGTTGGCTAATTAATTAAGAACTTGTAGCAGTTTTATTATATACTTATGTCAGCATACAAAACTGATCATTACTTTATCTTTTCAGTACACCTATCTTTTTGGAATAGCAACAATGTCGTATCTCCTAGCAATTCCTTTGTACCTAATGGTGGAAGCTCCGATAAATAGATTGATGAAAAATATGATTGCAACATATTTGAAATCTTATACAAATAAAAAGGAATAAAATATTCTTTACAAACGCGTATCTTTATTTGTTCCACCCTATCCTATCGCCTTTATTTTTATTGAAGTATTTAATACTTTATTATTTGCATTTGCAATATAATTTATAGAATCAGTATGATATAATTGTACACCAAAACTTCAGTAAATATGGTTACGTCCGCGTGGAATACTTACTTTGAACTAACATTAACAGGCAGTGGGAGCTCTCAAAAGAAAAATAAAACCCCGATTTGGAAACATTCTTCATTGGTGGTCCGCTACCATTAGTCTTAGTGTTTTACTAGCCCATAACGTTCCTCGATAAATGAGCTATATAACATTGAAATAATTGTTCAAATTGGACCCGAAGTTCCTGAGATTACTCCCTACAACTTCACAAACTCACAAATCGTATAAAAGTGAAGTGGATGGAAAACTATTCGATGGAGCAAGTACTCTGATATGCAACAAAATCTTCATGGCAAGTTCTAACAAGCGCACATTATATTCTTAAAACATTCAAATTATCACAAGAGATTTACTCCAGAATTAGCTATTATGAATTGACGTCTATCTTAGCTGCATAGTTTAGATACCTTTGTCTTTTCTTGTTTTATTAAAAAAAGCAAAAAAAATAATCTATATTAACTATAACCCAACTACTAAAAGATAGATAGAAAAAAAAACACTAAAAGATAGATGTTGTATAATATTTCATTGTATTGTTTTTTTTTTTATACCACGTCGGTAGCAAACAAGAATGAGAGCCGCCTGATGTAAAGTGGTCATCGCAGCTTATGGACGCTTGTAACATCAGAGATGTGACATGCACGTTGCTGGCCCCTAAATAACCTATTTATTTTCCCCTTGAAATACTTCATATTGTAGTCCCCAGAAAAACTTCAGCCGGAAGCTCATCTCACAATCGGATCGTTCGTGGAAGGAAACCTCTTTGGAACCGGACCGTCCGAGACCATTTCGGTTCCAATGTGTGGGAATGGATTTCCTGCTGATGACGAGCGGTGCGATGATGGAAAGCAGCTACAGGCATAATGTAAAACAATTCCTCGGAACACAACCCATCATACAAGCGGTAGAACACACATAAAGTGGCGACGTCTCTCCTTAGACTTAGTGGTTCGATACCGTTTGTAAGCTTGACTTTGAGCTATTGATCTAACAGTGTCTTAACAGATATGCACAGACTGATCCCGAAACGCGACGCGCAGAAGCGAGTCACGATGACGGGCGTTTTCGCCATGAGGGAATTTTCTTTTTAAGGGAAGGCTAATTCGTGGCTATTCTGGTATTGAAATCATGCGTGTCTTTTACAAATTTATCTTTCTCATAACGAATCTTATATATTTTTCAAACAGACTCTACTAAAACTAAGCTAATTAATATATTAGTCAGATCTTCGACTTTCCTACGGGACGGTACTTTAAGAGTGCCCACACGAAAACTCTCAGCCTTGAAGGTTTCTATTTCTTGCATAATATAATATACGACTGGTCGATCGTGATGTCGAAATTTGCAATCACCACATTCTATTCAGCTGATTGACTGACTCATCGACGCACAGGCAAAACCATTTAAGTTAGAAACATTAAATTTGAATAGTGGTCTCTTTTTGTGGCGTAGAGACACGCTAAAAAGCATTTTTTTTTTCATTGTACCACTAAGCGGATAAGCAGAGGAAAAAACTAACTTAATAAGTTGTTTAGTTTATAATTTAATAGAAAAGTGTTATTTTTTTAATTTTTGGATCAAATATGGTATACATTATTTAAATGACATAATTTGTAAATTGAAATTTATGATCATTAATTTGGTTTTTATATCTATTGGTATTCCGAACGATAATTATATATATTTTTATACAGTTTATGAATTATAACGTTGATACGTCTTATCTTAAGAAGCATAGTAACAAAATAAAATTGACCAGACTAGTTCACAGTCATGCGTTTAAAATGATTACATAAAACCAGATTCCGAAAAAAGTCCCCTATCCAATAGATCCGTTTTTGAATTCTATTACTTTTTTTGCTTTCTGTGATTCACTGAGAGGTGTCCAAGAATTGGTATAGAATACTACATCTGGTTATTTGTTCCTAACGACCTAGATTCAACTCTTCCTCTATGTCGAGGGTAGTTTGATTCAACAATGTTATTCCCCAAATAAATGTATTAATTTTATTGATCTATTCTTATTCCCCATTTCTCCGAATCTTTAGATAATAGTTTAAATTTGGTAAAATAGTCATGCATTTATTTATACATACAAAAATTATAATTATCCATAACAAGACATTGAAATTACTGATGTCGTAGCTTAAAATTCATACGAAGATAAAGAGTAACTTGCTTGAGTTAAAATTTATGAAATTGCTAGTGAAGGTGGAGAATTAAAAGAAGTTAAAGATACACACTTGAGAAACTAATTTATTCATTTTTATTTTTACATAATTTCACATCTGTGGAAGTTATACTTTTTATTAGTCTATTTAACGGAGCTTCCACCATCAAGAAGAATGGAACCGATAGGAGAAACGACAACGTTGCTATTCCGAAAAAGTAAATATGCTGAAAAAGAAAATATAACATATTCAGTATTGTGTTACGAATTATTAATAAAATAACAAGTAAGTTAAAGTGAGTTGAGTAAATGGTTTAGAAATCTTGTACAATTGCTAATTGATCAGTTTCTGGTTAATATGATTTATTTCAGATACTAGAGTAAGTAATATCATTTGTAGTTATTTGATAGTATTTGGTCGTTTCTTTATACGTATACTTAATTCTATCAATCAAAAAACTCTTCTTTAAAAGGCCGACAACGCACTTGCGACTCCCCTGGTGTTGCTAGTGTTTATAGACGGTGGTGATCACTTATCGTCAGGTGACTCGCCTGCTCCTTTACCTCTTATAATATTTAAAAAAATGTCGTGACCAATATTCTTCTAGACCACATTCTCTATTTTGTATTATATGTGAATTTATAAACCCAATTAATTTTCGCTACTTTTGTTGTTGCCCTGAAAGCCTGAAGCTCTGCCTACCATGATTATACCGTAATCTACACTTTATAGACTTGAAGTCCACATAAAAATTTAAACAAAGGAGGAAAAATTTCTTAGCTGCTCAACTCAGCTGAATTCCCAAATCGCTTCCTTTTTGGAGTTCATATAACATCAGAATCAAAATAAAAAATTCTTATTTAAATAGGCCCTAATTTTTGTTTTTCGAACTGTATACTCTATTGGCCTTACAAGGCTTTTACAGCATCACTGGACTACAAAATATGCTTATAAAAATAAAAGTAATTTGGAGAACAATCGAATCATCGAGAAGAATCGATAAAAAACTCGATTTGATTTATCTTTTCATGATATTTTTAGACATCAAGTGGATTTATATAAAAACGAAACATAACACTAATAGAAATTCCAATACGAAAACGCATATCGATCATTAAATAACTCAAGTAACACGATTAATCATAAAAACCTAGAGAAATAGAAATAACAATGTGAATCGAATAGAACTCGTACTATATAACAACAATTACTTAACATAACCTTCAAGAGAGACGACCAAGCAAGAATGTTTTTTAATGACTCAACAGACACTCTCTTTATAGCATTCAACTAATGTACGATTGACCGAGATCAGCCGATAGGTTCAACTAATGGCGTCGAGATCAGCCGATATGTTCGACTAATGGTGTGACAGGTCAATAGTACGGAGAGTTAGTCTGCCATCAATATATATTTTTACAAAACAAAGTTATATTCGTTTTTAGTGGATGCACAGAGAGGGCTGTTATTTCCAAACTACACAATCGTTCACATATAATTCATCCTATAATAGTCTTTAAATATTAAAACCCGCTCGACATGGTGTTTGAACCCACTATCCGGCAAATCGGTAATGTGTTTTGGAACTTCGTTATAAAGCCGAATACTATCACCCAATAAAACTAATTGTGGTCGTAGTGAGCCGAAAACGTAGAATGAGCAATTTGTTGTTTATAGTATTTAAATTATATTAATCTTTTACTAATTGTAGTTTATTTAAGTTTTTGTAGAATCATCAAGAATATATTGGAAGAGCAGAGTTAAGATATCGAATTTCTGAAACTTAGTATAATCAGTCTAGTAATATCTATAAGCAATATCAAGGTTCTTTATTAAAAAAAAAAAAAAAAAGTTCTTACCATAAACCAGAAAGACACAGGCATCATAATATGTCTAACGCCCAGCAATATGTATATGAAATTAAAGTGCATGAGGTAAACACTATATGTAAGTCTGCTGGGGACGACCCATCCTCGCCACTCGAAGATTTCACGGATAATCGCTAAAAAATAAGATAATGTAATTAATATTTTCATTGCTTTGTTAAATATAGAATAACTGTAAAAATACTTTTTTCCATTAAATATTATAGTGCACGTTACTTTGCACTTCCGGTTGAAATTCATTGACCGCTATGAATTTTACTTAGTTATTAATACTTCGCTGTATCTATATTCTAGTTTCAGATTAAAGTATTTAGGTTCAGCTCTCACAAATAAAATCAAAAGTTTTTTATTGCAATAAGACTTGGTAGCGGCAAATCAATTCTAAATAACTTTTAAAACACGATCACTTATTAATCAAATTAATAGTGACATCCTTACTTCGACATTTCATAACCATACATGTGATCCCAACGGCAATTATAAGAGACAGTACAAATCGAATCGTCGCAGCGTACAGCATCCGGATAAGAAGAGATCTTCGCTCCCCTTCGTTGTAGAAAAAACTAATGGAATAAACCACGCCGAACATCCCTGGTATAACTAGCCATAAGAGAGCTGTATATATCTGAAATAAAAGCAAAATAATAAATATGTTGATATTTTTAGGTTTATTTATCATCATTTTGTTACCTAGGTCTCAACTAAGTAGTATTAGCACATGTTTTTTCACCTTCCTCTGTCAACTATTAACTTCACATTTGCTATACACATATCATTCTTCATGCAATCCATTCATACATTTTTCGGACTTCCTTTACTCCTACATCCGCCCACCTTCATGCTTGAAACTTTTCTGATTATATGACTTTCGGATCTTCTCATGGCATGGCGGTAACTTGGTAACCTATTATTTCTTAACTTCTCTGTCACTGCTGTTATTATCAAGCATCGTCTGATATACTCATCCTTAATCATATCTATTTCGGTTACACCACACATTCATATTAACAATGGCCTCTCTGCTATATGTAATCATCTATTACTTTTGTAATCCAGCATACACATTCATAATCACGACAGGTCTTAGAACGATTATATACACTTTCTCCTTGAGATTTAAAGGCATTCGTACATCCAAATCAATATCAGTTACCTTCACCACTTCATCCATCTTATATTTATCTTGTTTCTTACATCTTTGTCTATACCGTTGTCTTCAATTAATGAACCAAGCTATCAAAAATTGGAGCAAGTTGGTAAATACACACTATTAAATGATCCATAAGAAGAAATCGATAGATCGCCTACTGACGTAGCTAGTAAACAGCTACTGTAGAGGTTTTGCCTTACTAACCTTTAGTCCATCTTTTTGAAGTTTTTTACCCCAGCTAATTTTCAGAATTTAGAAGTAAGCTTTAGCTCTTATCAATTTAAAATATAACATATTGTAATGAAAAGTTTGTGCAAATTTGCAAAACTTACCTTATTTCCAGAAATTTTTACTCCTATGTTTTGCCACTTATGTATGAGAATTGCTACGATCATACCGACAATATAGCTGGACATGTTATTATGCCCGTAGATATGGAGGTAGTAGAATGTGTCAGTGTAGTATGTTCTGTAGAATCTAGTGTCGATTATAATATTTGTATTAATACAAAGGACAAAGATGAAGCTTAAAATAAAAGATAAAACAAAGCTTCCAAAAGATATTATCTATCTTTTTTACTAATTACTAGCAACTTATGATATTTGACTTAACGTAGATTGTTCAAGTCGAATTAATGTTTCTGACCCAGAGATAACACTAGAATATTATTCTTTCGGATTATCTATTTGAATTTAGGATTAAATGAGGAATGAAGTTCATTAATAATGGTCGTATTGTAAATTAACGATTTATAAGAATCTTTTGAAGCATTAACGCGATTCGCAAATGGTTCACTATCGACGAATACTGCAAAGGTATACTCACTCAGGCGTAAAAAAAACTACAACATCAAGATCGTGCAGCCAAACGTGAAATGCAGGTAGAATCAATGAGAGAACAAAAAGGAGTCCAAGCACCACACTGCGGCCTCTGGACGGAGTTGCAACAAGTACGACCAAACCCATGAGGAATAACTGAGAATCTGATGCGATGTGCCTACAATATAACATAAATCTTGTTAAAATATGTTTACATTAAGATTAAGATATGTTTACATTAAGATTAAGATATATTTACATTAACATTAGGAAATCTTTGCTAAATAACCAGTCAATAAAAATACCGTTTTATCGGTTGAGCCAAATAAGACTTTATAACTACATTAGCAAATATATTACACTGAAAATGTTGTTTCGATCGTAAGAAAACACTTGTATTGTTCTATTATCCTGAGCTTACCACGTATGAGTAGCGCAGTATCGATTATCTGGTATGTAGTTATTGAAATAAAATATATGAGACCACCAGTACTTTCGGCAGCTTTGCACAACCGAGTTACTGACATGGAAGTTCCAGAGCGGTCCGGACCCGAGATGACGAAGCCAAGTCATTGTGAATGCTATCATTACCGCCAACGCTGGAGTTAATCTGCAATCGGATATATTTTTATTCGTATAATAGATATTGCGTATAAAAGTATTAGTGAAATTCACAGATAAAACAATAACGCAGTAGAACCTCGATAAAGCAGAAGGAAACACAAATGATTAAAAAAAAATAATCTGCTCCCTCAAATCTGAAATATCAGAGCCTTTAAATACGCACTCTCTATAACTTAAACTACTTCCGTATTAACACTCAGTTACTGAAAAAAATGTTTTGACGAGCTCTATAACACAAACTGTCTACCAATGAGCCATTTGGAGTTAATGTACAAAACAAAAAGTTTCTCGACATTTATTGCTTACACGTACACGTTGTAAACCAGTTAAATTGTTAATACAAGCAATAAGTATGTATACAATCATCTTTTGTAGCTTAAAAATCCCTAAAAGGAATTACTTTGAAATCCTATATGTCTTTATGTTTCATTGAAATCCCTGGTTAGGATAGTGGTTTGCTTGGATTATTAGGTTTTGATCACTATCCAGGAAACTGTGCTGTGTGATAAAAGTCATCCTAAGATAACTAAGATAATAAGATTCTACTAATAAAATGAGAGCAAAACGAAAATTAACACCAAAATAATATAAAGCTTAAGGTACCGTAAGGTAAGGTATAATGGAAACTCCATGATATATATAAAATCTTATAAGAATTTTAAATATATGAAGGTTCTTTTTAAAATTTGGAATCGTCGTGTATACCAACCATCCGTTTTTGTTGTTTAAACTACTATTAGATTTTTAGGTACACATCGCGTAAAAGAATCAAAGGGTTTTTTACAATGAGACATGGCAGCAATCAAATAGTTCCAGGTGGATGTACAAAAAACCGTCCACTTAAGTACTTATGCTAGATTTCTGCAAATATCAACTTCAGCGGTCAAAGAAATATATGGGCAAGAGTAGTGTGAGCAAATATATTGACTATTATATACTATATATTGTATGTACAAACTAAACTTCTAGATTTAAGAGATTATGTGTTAGTAATATGAATATGAGCATCAGAGATTTATCAGGAATAAACCATGACATCCTTTAAATCTCACAATTTAATTCATTATGATCAAGAGAAACTTGCTTTATTTTTAATTTTAACTATAAAACTTTGCTCGACTTGTATAACTGACTTATATAACTATAAGCCCTAACGGCCAGTACTATGACGATGTTTGTGGATGTCTGCAATTCTCAATTTTGATATATTTTTTTATAATCAGGGTATTTCTCCATTTACTTAAATTAACAAATAATATGTCGGAATTACCTCCACCAACGCAAGAATACACCCCTGGGAATTGTAGTCCACGTGGTTATTGATTTGTTGCTTTCCGTGCGTACCAAGAAATTATACGCCAGTAAAAATCCCGACATGAAGAAGAATATTTGTACAATTATAGATCCATTATATATCAGAAAGTATAGTAATGAGTTATAACTCTGAAAGTCAATAAATTATCCAATAGAAATTCGAAGTTATACAAGAAGTTTTTATACAGGAAGAGTTGTGTCTAGATAGATTATAATGAGTATACCAATATTTAATAAAGAGTGTTTTGATCTACTTTAAATTCAAGCCTTTTAAGATTAATTAATATCACCCTTATCTCACCTGAGTAGGGTCGACTCAACAAGTTTTCCTTTTCCACTTTCCGCTTTCAGATGTAATCTCAGTATTTACATTTTTCATATGCATATAAATTTTTATGCCATCCCAATGCACATTTTTCTATCTAACCTCTATTCTTATATCCGTCCAACATCCTACTCAAAACGTTTTTAGCTACTTGGATTTCAACTCTCCTCATGCTATGCCCATAGCATGTGAACCTATTACTCTTTAATTTTTTTGCCTCTGGTGTTATTTTTAAGCTTCCTTTGATTTACTTACTGATCAACTAATGTTCGAAATCAAAATCAAAATTTGCCTTTATTCTTGTATCATTCCACTAGCTTAATATAATAATCGAATGCTTAGATAAAGATTTTTACCTTTTCAAATATGTGTGGTTTATCTGAAAATCCAGCACCAATGAGACACGATGAATGGCAATAAACCGTTAGCAAGTTTGTTATCGTCCTGAAATATACAGTAAAATAATAATCACTCTATAGTATAAAACAAAGTTTTTTGCCATGTTGGTTTATCTGTCTGTCTATTCTAGATAAGCTCAAAAACTACAGAACGGATTTTCATGCGATTTTCGACAGTAGATAAAATAATTCATAATGAATGTTTACGCATCTTGTCAAGGTATTTTTACTGTTATCAGAGCGGGATAATATCCCCCGTGTCAGCTAAAGTCCGGAAACTGAGTCCAGGATATACGGGTACGCGTCCCCGGCTTCCCTAGCTACTACTGCCTCCTTTAGTTCCATCCGAGGTAGTAGTATCCTCCCTTGAACAATCCCTGTCCACCACAAACCATTCCTCTCAACAACCACCATAACCTTACCTCATTCACTAATCCATCTACTCTCCGGTAAGAGTGTCGGGCAGCAGCGATCTCTTATCTAACTACTGCGCTCGCCAACCCGCTTGCCAAGCGTGGCGAGTATGGCAAATCCACCACATTAATGAACAGCACTAGAAAAAAACGGCCCCCAGTCCCCGGCAGCCCTGCTAGTCCAGGCAAAGGTAGCGGCCTCGGTAACGGCAGGGCAGGGGGTGCTAAGAATCTCCGGCAGAGATCCGGCTACCAACACCGACGACTGGACCTGGCAACGTATAACGTGCGAACGTTGCGGGCTGACGAGAAAATAGTGGAGCTGGAAGAAGCTACAAACAAGTTACGCTGGGACGTTATAGGACTATCGGAAGTCCGGAGACAGGGACAGGACACGAAAGTTCTCAACTCAGGCAATTTACTGTACTACCGGGGGGACGATCAGCTATCCCGAGGTGGTGTCGGATTTATGGTCCGCAAGTCCCTCATCAACAACATTGTTAAGATAGATAGTGTGTCGACCAGGGTTGCGTATCTTATACTCAGAATATCAAAGCGGTATTCGTTGAAGGTCATCCAGGTTTACGCACCGACATCGACACACTCAGACGACGAGGTGGAGGAGATGTACGAAGATATCGCAAAAGCCATCCATTCCTCCAAAACACATTATAACGTCGTGATGGGGGACTTCAATGCGAAAGTGGGCAAACGAAGCGACGGTGAACTGAGAGTGGGGCAATTTGGAATTGGACAACGAAACCCCAGAGGGCAGATGCTTGTAGATTTCATGGAGAAGGAAGACCTCTTTATGATGAATTCTTTCTTCAAGAAGCGCCCCCATAGAAAGTGGACCTGGATGAGTCCAGATGGTTGTACTAAAAATGAGATTGACTTCATTATGTCGACAAAAAGACAAGTATTCAACGATGTCTCAGTGATCCACACAGTGAAAACTGGAAGCGATCACCGGATGGTAAGAGGCACCTTGAACTTAAAAATTAAGCTTGAACGGTTTCGACTGATGAAGTCCACGCTCCGACCTACAACTAGCCACATCCAAAAGTCAGAAAACTTTCAGCTCCAGCTCAATAACTGCTTTGAATCGCTGCAGGAAAGTGCATCAGTAGACGATATCAACGACATGCTTGTGGAAACTATCCATACGGTTGGGTTTAAATTCTTTAATTCCCACCATACACATAAAACGAAACTGATCTCGGACCAAACCCTAAGTCTCATGGAAAAGCGACGAAATCTACGGCTGCAGTCTAAAGGTGACGCATCGTCATATAGGCAGCTCAATAGACAGATCTCAAAATCACTTCTACGTGACAAACGTCAATTTAATACCTTGCGTATAAAGGAGATAATAGAACACAACAAAGGTTCTAAGGTGTTCTCAAGAGATCTGGCTATAGGGCAAAGCCAGCTGACGAGGCTGAAGACCAAGGATGGCAACATTGTTTCGTCCAAACCAGAGATTTTAGGAGAAATCGAGGAATTCTATGGGCAGTTATACACGTCGACATCGAAACCAGTTGGTAGCCCAGCTATAGACCCAAGAGCTGAACTGATTCCGAATTATACCGAAGATATCCCGGACGTCAGCATGTACGAGATTAGTATGGCTCTTAAACAGCTGAAGAACAATAAAGCACCGGGTGATGATGGAATTACGGTGGAGCTTCTGAAAGCGGGTGGAATACCGGTGTTGAAAGTCCTTCAGAGGCTCTTTAACGTTGTCATACTCGAGGGTACTACGCCACAAGCATGGCACAGAGGCGTGGTGATACTATTTTTTAAGAAAGGTGACAACACACTTCTTAAGAATTACAGACCCATCACGCTTCTGAGTCATGTTTATAAGCTGTTTTCGAGAGTCATCACGAATCGTCTCGCTTGCAAGCTCGACGACTTCCAGCCACCCGAACAAGCCGGTTTCCGGAAAGGCTATAGTACCATAGACCACATACATACGCTGCGGCAGGTTATACAGAAAACCGAGGAGTATAATCAGCCTCTTTGCTTGGCGTTTGTGGACTATGAGAAAGCCTTTGATTCGGTTGAGATATGGGCGGTGCTGGAGGCTCTTCAGAGGTGCCAAATCGACCATCGGTACATCAAGGTGCTAAGGTGTTTGTACGAAAACGCCACCATGTCAGTTCGACTCCAGAACCAGAGCTCGAAACCAATTCAACTGCAGAAAGGTGTGAGACAGGGGGATGTTATATCTCCGAAACTGTTCACAACTGCGTTGGAAGATGTCTTCAAGCTTCTGGAATGGGGTGGACTTGGCATTAACATAAATGGTGAGTACATCACCCATCTTCGTTTCGCCGACGATATCGTGGTCATGGCAAAATCTCCGGAGGACCTTGGCACGATGCTAGATAGCCTCAGTAGAGTTTCTGAACGAGTGGGCCTTAAAATGAACATGGAGAAGACAAAAGTCATGTCGAATAGCCACGTAGTGTCCACCCCAATAATTATTGGGAATTCTACACTCGAAGTTGTTAATGAGTACATATACCTAGGACAAACTATTCGACTTGGTAGGTCCAACTTCGAGAAAGAGGTAAATCGCCGAATCCAACTTGGTTGGGCAGCGTTTGGGAAACTCAGAACTGTTTTCTCTTCCTCAATACCCCAGTGCTTGAAGACTAAAGTCTTCAACCAATGCGTGTTGCCAGTGATGACTTACGGCACTGAGACGTGGCCGCTAACTGTGGGCCTCATAAGAAAGCTCAATATCACCCAACGAGCGATGGAAAGAGCAATGCTCGGGGTTTCTCTACGTGATCGAATCAGAAATGAGGAGATCCGTAGGAGAACTAAAGTTGCCGACATAGCTCACCGAATATCACAGTTGAAGTGGAATTGGGCAGGGCACATAGCTCGAAGGACTGATGAGCGATGGGGCAAAAAAGTCCTAGAGTGGCGACCACGCACCGGAAAGCGCAGCGTGGCACGGCCCCCCACCAGATGGACCGATGACATTATAAAGGTCGCGGGGAGCCGTTGGTTACAGGCGGCACAGAGCCGTACGCTGTGGAGAACGTATGGTGAGGCCTTTGTCCAGCAGTGGACGACTATAGGCTGAGATGATGATGAAAAATGATTTCTAGCTAAATTGTAGAACTTTTCTGGATGCCTTCAATGATGAACTATGGAAAACATGTGATGAGACACTTGCGATGTGCATGCGATTGAGAGTAATGATATGGAAACAGTTATTTTATATCGAAACTAAAAGGAAAACTCCATCTAGTATTTCTACTAATACTATCTAACAATTCTTTATTGGAAAACCAAGACTAGAAGTTTTATAGTAAGTTCTCCTAACGGCTTGATTGATTAATTTTGTTTCTATTATTCTTACCTTATGCCGTAAAATGGTTTCAGTCTTTCCAATTTAGGATCTTCGAATGTTGAGTTGAACAACCATTCCCAGTTTCGTTTAATAGAGAAACTCAGCAGGTATTTATTTCCTGAAATATCTAACAATCAATTCTATTAATATAATTCCTAGAGTGGTAAAGATTATGATGATTGGTCCGACCGTTTTTAGCCATGGTGACCAATTTGACCTGTGAGCTCTGAGTCCAGTAGTAGACGCGGTCTGATGCGCAGGAAATATTACAGTGCACAAGTGTACGTGCAAAACATAGGTGCACATACTCGTCCTTGTTGGTCTGGGCCCAGTGGAACGGGGACCGTTACGACCAGAAAAGGGTTCGGGCAGATGGTACAGTATTCCGGTGAGAAAATACAAGGGGGTTAGTACTATCTCACACGATACCCTCGAGAAGATATGGGGTGGGGCTATTCTACTCTGCCGGCATCACACAGAGATAGTCTAGAGTAGTAAATACTATAGTTTCATAACAACAGATTAACATTACCGCAAAAAGGAGATTTTAAGCACACTTACTCGAACACAGCTATGTACGATAAAATTTTAAGTTTGATGATAATACCTTACAAATTAGGCTATTATATAGACGCAAAGCATGCAAAACATGCAGTTGCCGTAATCACTAAAGAATGCCACCTTAATAATATTTTAAAAGTTATTCGCGTAAATGACAGGCTAACGCATTTAAAAGTAGGTGTGTAGAGAAAAAAAAAACGATGAAAAAGAGCGTTACATACCTTAAATTGATTAAAGCTGAGGATAGAGATTCACTATGATATACAGTTTAGAATATGTATCAAAGTTTTACATAGAAAGCTAACCATAAAAGAAAATATAGGGACCCTGAACGTAGAAGTGTTTCAGCTATATGAAAAGCTTTGACTTAAAAGTTAGTTATTTAATTGTTTTTTAATATTACTAAATTGATATATTTATTAAGCATAAACGTTTTCTAATTTTTTTTTTGTAGTATTTACCTTGGTTTTTTCCATCTCGACTGTTGTTTCGAATGTAATCATATAAGCTTCCGATGACATTGATTAAAAAAATTGCGAAGAACACAGCGGCTACACACCAATCAAGAAGATCGATCTCATTTTTAACATCCTGCCTATCGCAATAATATACTTGTGATACTTTCGACTGCAGCTTGTAAGATCTAAATAAAATGGTATTGAAACACTCGTCGAGGATGTATGTCAGGTCCATATTGTCATTGAGTGTATGATCTTTTATATATTCACTGCATGTTTTCTTCACGCACACACCTCTTTCTAAGTAACTGTGATTGTAATGTTTTAGTGTTGCCTCTGAATATTCCTGAAATATATAATCCTTTTTATCTTTATGCCGAAGGGCAGCAAACAGGCAGATAGGTCACGTGATAGCAAATGTTTTCTGTGCGCTATGGATAATAGCAACATCAAGGGCATCATTGTTGGGTCATCGATGTTAAATAGCGTGTTTTAGTCGCTTTTTGAAGAGCCCCATATCATAGTCCTAAGGAAACTCGTGCAGGGTAACCCATTCTACAACGCTAGCGTACACATTATAAAAGTTCGAGAGAACCTCACGGTTGTCACCATTTTGCTAGCTTTTAAACTGTGTGGGTGAAGAGGGCACCATATTAAAATGTTCCTCAAAACATTCTCGATAATACACACAGTAAAGGACAATAAGAGAATAGCCAATTCCAAATTATTGTATAAAGTTTTGTAGGTGCTAGAGCCACGCTGAAGCTATTACTGGTTTCAGCATGTATGGGTCGGCTCGTCCGGGGTAGTACCACCCTTCATACAGAAAACCGACATGAAATAACAGTGCTTCCTCTTTCTTCCTTTTCTTCCCCTCCCCCCTCTTCTATATACGACTTCCCTGATGTCGCTAATGTCTATGGACGGTGGTGATTATTTAACATCACGTGACCCACCATTTCGTTTGCCTACTTTGATATAAAAAAAAAAAAACTTATCTATACCAATATTATAAAGAGGTAAAGTTTGTGAGTTTGTGATATTGTGACGTTGTAGGGGGTAACCTCAGGAACTACTGGTCCGATTAATATAATTCTCAGTATTATATTCTCAGTGTTATATTCTCAGTGTTATATTCTCAGTGTTATATAGCTCATTCACTGAGAATGGTTAAAGCCTATATATCATCACGCTAAGACCAATAGGAGCGGAACAATATTTCAAAATCGGAATGTTTTTTCTTTTTGAGAACTGCTGCGTTTTAGTGTATCTATTCCACGCGAATGAAGTCGTGGGTAGAGGCTAGTTATTCATAAAATTAAAGAAAAAACCCATAATTCAATCAAAACTCCGATATTCTAGGAATAGCAAAACGTTTATATGCAAATGAATATCATAAATATGTTATACTAATTGATGTAAATTAGTTTGTGGAAAAATTTGATATAATAAAAAATTTATTATAGCATTAAACATGATTACTTACGTATCTACTGATTATAGTTGTATTATAACGACCGCAAAATAGCTTTAGATGGTCATTGAACACGATATTCAGGAATCGGTTTAATATCTATACATATAATAAAAGGCTAACAGGACGAAATCTGTACATTAAATATTTTAAAGAAAAAATACTCTGGGGCACTTTAGAACCAATAAGAGAACACATTTCTATACTTTTTAAAATTTTTGTCTGTCTGTCTGTCTGTCATTTGTACAGGATTCACGCAAAAACTGCTAGACGGATTTTGACGAAATTTGGTATGGTAGTAGTTTATATACCGGTATAACATATAGGCTATGTTTTATATACATACCACATTCGTATGTCTGTTTATTTTACTTTTAAGAGAACACAAAAGAGAAGAAATTTACGGAAAAATTACTAGACAGATTTTCACGAAATTTCGTAAGGGAGTAGTTTATACACTGATATAATATACTAGCATCTGCCATTGACTTTGACCGCGTGTAATAGTTCCTTTAGCACCTGAACCCAAAAAAAAACCCTCGGTTTTAGAATATTCTTCGTTGATGCTCCAACTTCATTGGTCTTAGCATAATGATATATAATCTATAGCCTTCCTCGTTAAGTGAGCTATCTAACACTACTTTTTTATTTCAAATCGGTACAGTAATTCCTGAGATTAATGGGTTTTGTAGTTAATGTAACTAGACTTTTTTGTGACACCTTAGTACAAGAGCCAACAACGTTGGAAGAACATGAATTTTAGAAAAGCTGTTTCCTTAATATATCTTCTTTTATGCCTTTCCAAACAGGATTGAGGATACCTGGTAGCCGGTCAACGTTGTGTTTTTAATGCACATTCCACATTCACAGGTAAAAATTTTGATTTATAAATAATTTTAGGAACATTTTTTTCAGTAACTTTTAAACGCTATTAAAAACATAAATTTATCACAGTCAAACATTTTTTTATACACCATAAGCCTGATGCCTATTTTTTATAAACAAAAATAATTAATTTTAAAACCATTTTATTTTTTCATTCCAAAGAACACGTTTCATCTTATTAAGCATTGTGATATTAAGATTTCACCGTAAGCAATGAAAAACAACGGTAATCGCAAACATATGACTTGGGCCAACGCAATCTTAAATACATGCGTCGATAACATACGATACCATAGTTATCGCTATCTTTAACGTGCACTAAATTATAGCTATAGTTCAGTTATTCTATATACATATTATTTTTATCTATACTAATATTATAAAGAGGTAAAGTTTGTGAGTTTGTGATGTTGTGACGTTGTAGGGGGTAATCTCAGTAACTACTGGTCCGATTTCAATAATTCCTTCAGTGTTATATAGCTCATTCATCGAGAATGGCTATAGACTATAAATCATCACGTTAAGATCAATAGGAGCGGAGCACAGATGAAAAATGTTTCAAAATCAGGATGTTTTTTCCTATTGCAGATATAGATTATAATGCATCGGCTCTTTTTCATATTTATATTTTTCTTCAATACAACGGCGTGTAAAAAAGTTTTAATACAATTAGAAGATAATTATGATAAAGTAAGTGGTAGAGATGATTATTTAATTTTATTTTTACGTATAGTGAATATGTCAGAGAGAGTGTATATAATAAATACATACATACAAAAAAAAAAATCACTTCAATAGCAACCAACTCATGGATTACCTATTGATATATTAACTTTTATTAACTTGATTATCCGAGATGTTTAATTGATCATTATTTATCTTATAAATATATTTTATCCTTTAATTTACAATTTAAATCTATGAACTAGATATTTTATAATATAAATCATACTAACTGTTTAGTACCTATATATCTACGAAAAAGGAAAAGGAACTAGGTTCCGACCGGGGGCCATATACCTCTCAGGCTTTTGGAACGAAGTTCCTTATCGCGCGTTGTGAAAGGGGGCTAGACGGAAAAAATTCTTACGAAAAGTTGTCACGACACTTTTTGCTATAGTAAGCTATTGTAAGCTGTGCGGCGTCGCATGTTTCTCTGTCTGTCTCTCTCTCTATTATAGAAAGCAAGCCAGATATTTTCATTTCTATTTCGCATTGAACAGTGTGGTGTCGCGACGATTATTTTTGTTGAGTGTATACAGGTTTTTTGTAAATAATAAAAAATAATAATAATAATGATCCCAAACATATGTTTCCTACTTCAGTTACCACAAACCAATTATTACGAATGTTGAGCCTACTGATTAAGTTTATATAACATTATATTTGTTAATAATAAAAAAAATATTATTATAACTTAAAAAAAAATATATTACAATTCCTTCACTAATTAATCGAAAGGAACTTCGTTCCATCCGGGTGTCCCTTGACATCTCTCAAGTTTTTTTTTTGTTTACATATATGTAGGTTAGTTTTTATCTTCATTAAACCCGGTAGATGAGGCCACGAACGGGTTCTAGGCATATTTTAAAAGATTTCTCATATACCATCTGGGTATAAGTTTGCGTGAGTCTCTTGATAGTTTGGATTCACAATAATTGAAAACCGTAGGTGTGTGGCGGTAATCCGCTTTTAGGTTTAGTAAAATTTTTCGCGTTTAAAAATACATTTGAAACCGGTAGTAACCGATTTAGTGCAGACGAAGTTGCATGAGTCAGCTAGTATAATATAAACTTATAACTTATAAAAACATCAAATAAAATGTCGTAACTACCGCGTGATAAATTACCATTAATTAATAAAAAAACTTAAATAAATTAAAATACACTAAATATATTTTCCAAACACTTAGTCAAATTTAAGGGAACGAGTTTTGAGTTATTAAAAAACGAATAAAAACATTTATTGAATAAAGTATCAAAGTTTAGGTGTCTGTTTGCCAGCCTTGAGGAAATTGGGCGAGCGCTGTAGTATTTTTTCCTTTGTAGATAGCATATATCTATCATCTATACGTATACACTATTTCTATTTTCGTAAAAAGAATTGCTGTAGGAATAAGTATTAAAATACTTTTTCAACCATTTTTAGAAATATGTGTCTGTCTGTTTGTTTGTATGAACATGCTTCACTGCTCAACTATTGGGTTCAAAATTAAACTTTATCAAGAAAATCATAAAACACATCTTCGAGAACAACGCCTTTGTTTCATTAAAATCGGTTCACTCTATCAAACGTTATAATAATTTAAGGTTAATATAATAAAGTTTAAGGGTTTTGTTTGTTTGGTTGATCGTGCAAATCTCAGGAATTACGAGTCCAAATTGAAAAATTCTTTCAGTGCTACATAGCTAATTTATCGAGGAAGGCTATTATATATCATCACGCTAAGGCCAACAGGAGTGGAGCAACAATGTAGAAAGTTTCAAGATCGGTTTTTTTTTTATCGAAGCACGACATAGTGACTGCACTATGCCTGATGTTAAGCATAGTACAATCCAAAAATATTGGCAACCACCGAGAGACAGATTATCCATCGCCGGTCGCCGCTGTCATGCCGGCCATAATGACGAAAGTCACCCGGTACTGGATATGCACAGGCTGATCCCGAAACGCGACGCGCAGAAGTGAGTCACTATGACGGGCTTTTTCGCCATATGTATGGTGGTTGCGACCCAGTCGGGCTGTAAAACCCTACCACCCCGCTTGCGCCATTGCCTCGTTCGTTGATCAGCAGGGTGCACCACGTGCAGGTGAGGTTGGCTTGGGTGTCTCAAGTCTTAAGATGTTACTCGACACCCCTTACACACCTTTTTATTTTTTCCTTTTGAGAGTTCTCGATGCGTGTTAGCGTTAGCTCTTAGTAACTATTCCACGTGAACGAAGTGCGGACAGAAGATATTTGTTAATAAAACACACAGACGAAGTTGCAACAATCAACTAGTTTAAAATAATGATGTCAATTTCATACATGAGAGTATTGACGTAACATTTAAAACAAATATATATTTTTTTGCATTAATTAAATGTATTTTGCAATGGAATATAATCTTGTTTATTTTGTTATTATTTAAATAGACTAGCTGTATCCGCGACTACATCCACGTGCAATTTAAATTTTAAACACTTGGAATAATAAAATTATAGAATTGTATTGTTTAGCGACGTCGACGATTTATACATGAAAATCGTTCACATATATACGCTCAAATCCCACTTTACTTGGCCTTACTGAGCCTAAAATATGTCACAACAATATCTTTCTAGTATTTAAGTTGTATTCTGTAGGTTTTTGGAACGAAGTTCCTTACGGCAGGCTTGGAGGAGATAGGGATTTTGCTGCGCGACCGAACTGAAAAAAATGTGATAGTAAAACCGTAACGAAAAGTGCGTGGAATAAAACTGTTAAATGAGACGTACGCAGGCGCGATAGTCGTATTTTTTTTTTTTTTTTTTATTCTGGAGAATGGGGCTATGCAGGCCTTTAATGGTCCTGTATCACTGCGACCAGTAGTGATCTATTGTGATCGCCCCATGTTACTAAAGCTCCCCGCCTAGTCCTATAGTATTTAAAAACTGCAGGACTTTTTTGGCTGAGAGCATCTGTACCTCATCCGGAAGCAATACATGCTTTCCTAGAATACGGTTTCTTTTAGGCTTTAGTGGATCACATTCGCACAAGAGGTGTTTAGGGGTCTCATCTGCACTATCACAGAACCTGCACTCTCTTGTGCTCTGGACACCAATGTTGTGCAAGTGTTTTTTAAGACAACAGTGTCCAGTGAGTGCTCTCACTAAAACCCGTATTTGATTCCTACCAAGTGACAGGGCCTTACCAGCATATCGCTGGTTAAAAGCCCTGACGAGCTCCTTGGAATGGTTTTGTCCTGGCAAGTTGTGCCAGAATGTTTTAGCTTCTTGATTGTAATGGTTTCTAAGGGTCAAGAGAGCTAGGCTTTTGGGTATTCCACAGAACGGTTCTGGACCGATGTGTATTCCCATAGCCCCTGCCCTTGCAAGTTCATCAGCAACTTCGTTGCCACGAATGCCTGCATGCCCCGGAACCCATCGCAAAATAAGTCTGTTTTTTTGTCCCAGACTGTTTAGTACAGCCACGCAGTTTGACACAAGTTTCGACTCAACTGAGTCTGAAGCAAGTGCCAGTAAGGCTGCTTGACTGTCCGAGTGGATATAAATTGTATGGTTAACGTAGTCTTTTTGCAGATTTATATGGGCACACTCTAATATAGCGTACACTTCTGCTTGAAAAATGGAGGCGAAACAGCCAAGATTAGTATGATGCCTAAACTTAGGTCGCTCCCCATAAATGCCACAGCCTACGTTAAGTCCCATTTTGGACCCATCAGTATACCACAATAGGCTGCCCGATTTCCACGTTATTTCACTGTTAGTCCAGGAGACCCGTGGCGGTATGTCTACTGTGTAGAATTTTGTAAAATTAGTTTCAGGTATTTTTATATCTGATATCATACCTAAAACTGGGGTTTCTATCACTGAGTCCAGTATGGATCTCAAGGACAGGGATAGCCACTTCGCTTTTCCCTGTACGTACATTCTGTGCATTGTTGATCTGGCCACCTTTTCTACATGAAGGTGAAGGGGCAGAAGATTCAACAACGCTTCCAGAGCCGCTCCAGGGGAGGTCGACATGGCTCCCGTCGCTAAGATAGACGCTGTCCTTTGTATCGAAGCTAAACGGGTTCTAACAGTTAACTGGCTAGTTTTGCCGCTCCAGAGCACACAGGCGTACGTTATTGTCGGCCTGACTATTGCGGTATAAAGCCAGATGACCAGCCTAGGGTTTAAACCCCAGCGTTTACCAGCCAGTCGTCCGCAAATACCCATTGCTAACTTTGCTTTCTGAATTGAGGCATCAATCTGTTTGTTCCAAGTTAATTTTTGGTCTATAATTACTCCCAAATACTTGGTCTCTGTTGAAAAGGTAATTGTCTTGCCATTTAAAGTAGGATTTACTAATTTGTCAAGACGCCTTTTCTTCGTAAATGGTACCAACACTGTTTTGTCTGCATTGACTTTTAACTCGTTATCGTTGCACCATTTGTGGATGGCAAGTAGTGCTTTCTGCATAAGGTACGAGATAGTACTTTGACAGAAGCCTCGGACAACCACCACCAGGTCATCGGCATAGCCCTGGGTGTCTATCCTCAGTTCGTCCATCTTATGCAGGAGCTGGTCAACCACCAGGGTCCATAGTAGGGGTGAAAGCACCCCACCTTGAGGGCATCCCCTTGTGGTTACCACCTCATGATTTGTGCCATGTAATGTCAGTTTAACTGTTCGATTAGTAAGCATTGCTTCGATCCACTTGGTGATAGTGGTATCTACTCTTTTGATCACAAGTCCCCGGATCAAAGTTTTTATTGGGGTGTTATCAAACGCACCCTCAATATCTAAAAATGCACATAGTGCAATTTGCTTGTCTTCCAATGCCTTTCCTATCTTGTCTGTCAGACATAGCAGGGCAGTTTCGGTAGATTTACCTTTGCTATAGGCATGTTGGTTAGCGTGTATAGGGCTTGTGACCAATATCACCTCCCTAATATATTTATCAAGTATCTTCTCCAGTGTTTTGAGAAGAAAAGATGTAAGGCTTATGGGTCTGAAAGACTTCGGTAAAGCATAGTCTTTCTTGCCGGCCTTAGGTATGAATAGGACTCTTACTTTTGTCCACAATTCAGGTATAAATCCCCATGCCAGGCTAGCTCTGAAGATCTTGACTAAAGTCGGTGTTAGAATGTCCATTCCTTGCTGTAAAAGCACAGGTTGTATTCCATCCTCACCGCTTGATTTATATGGTTTGAAAGTTTTAATAGCCCATTTCACGTTCTGTGGTCTTATGATTACTGTCGCTCTACGCCAGTCCTCCAACTGGGGTTTACCCTTGGGAGGCATTACTTCGCTTTGCGACATAGGACTCTCAGACTCTGGAAAATGGACTGAGGTAAGAAGCTCCATAGTCTGCTTTTCATTAGCAGTAAAAGTACCATCAGGTTTTTTGAGGAGCCCTATTTGATTAGGTTTGTCCTTGGCTAGCACCTTGTGAATTCTTGCTCCGTGAGGCATATCATTTATTTCCTCACAGAATTTCCTCCAGGATGCCCGCTTGGCTTTCCTAATTTCTTTGTTATAGTTGGTTAGAGCCGCTAGATACGCTTCCCATTCTTTGGTCTTTTTGGCTCTATTAAAAAGGTGTCTAGTTTTTTCCCTCAGTTTCATGAGTTTTTTGTTCCACCAAGGTACTCGTCTTGTTGAGGTCTTTTGCCGTACAGGGCAACTTCGCTCAAAGGCGTCTACAATCGCCGTTGTAAGAGAAGTTGTTGCCACTTCTAGACTCTCAATTGTCTTGATAGATTTAGGGACTGTTTCCAGGTTATATCTCAGGTTATCTCTATAAGATGCCCAATGAGTATTCCTAGGGTCCCTATATATAAAGTTCTCACTTTGTAGCGAGTTTAATAGTTCATATTTTACATGCCTGTGATCAGACATTGAGTTTTCGTCACTTACATGCCAGTCAGTTATGTACCTAGCAAAATTTTTTGTGGCGAATGAGATGTCCAGAACCTCTTGTCTAGCACGTGTTACAAAGGTTGGTTTACAGCCTTTGTTTAAAATTACTAGAGTGTGAGAAGTGATAAAATCGTAAAGTAACTCACCTCTGTCGTTGATGTTGCTACTCCCCCAACCTGTATGGTGTGCATTGGCATCACAGCCCACCAATAGCTCAGCGTTGTGTTTCACTGCATAGTCCACAACTCGCACAAGCTCTTCTGTTGGGTTGGTCTTCTCTCCAGGTAGGTAGGCTGAACACACAAGTAGTTTCGGGCCCTGCCACCCGTCGGGATTAAAGTACGCTGCAACCAGGTCGTCTGAGCAGAGCTCTGGAACAGGTAAAAATTTAGTTCTTTTGTTAAAAACTATGCTAGCTCTGGGCTTAGTCCCACAGTTATGCGCTAAGACGCTCCCTGCGGTGTTCAATCCCATGACTTTATTTATGCGCAACCAAGGTTCTTGTATAAGAGCGAGGTCAGCAGTGCCTTCTGCAAGGCACTTCTCCAGTACCGCCGTTGCCGCGACAGCATGGTGAAGGTTAATCTGGAGAACCCTCGCTTTACCCTTAGATGACGCTATTGTTTTTTACGTGCAGGTGTTTTACTGGCGGTTGCCCTTCCTGTCTGGGGACGTGAGCGTCTACCTCTAGGTTGGATTCCGCCAGTCTTTCCTTGTCTGCCTCCTCTACCAGCGGGCCGTGGGGGAAGGCTTTTTTGCGTCACATGTGACGCCAGCCTTTCTCCCAGCCCAGTGGCTGCGGAGGTAGAAGGGACAGGATCACCTACAGTATTTACAGGCAAAGAGGGCTGTGCCGCCGCTTGGGCTTGCTGTCCCTCGATTTGCCCTATGTTGGAGGAAGGACCAGCCAGTGGCTTAACCTCCTGAGCTCCTTCGGTTCCAGTTTTGACTTTAAAAACAACCCATCTAAAGCCAAACATAACTTTATTGTTATTTTTTTGAAGAGTCTGAAGCGACGGATCGTCAAGGGCGAAAGCGACAAATCTTCCTCCCTTTTCCTCCCTCGAGTGTAGTACTCTCCAGTGTTCCGGATTTAACTCAGGGTTCTGTATCCGTATTAATTCGAGTGCGTTTTCAAGGGTCGCAGCCTCGTTATCCGGTAGGAACGCTGAGCCAATTGCCGGCTTCGGGAGTTCACTCTCCGACATGATTGTTAAGTCAGCCTCCGGCCAGGACTTTATGTTGGGAGTGGTTTCAGTTAACCACTTTCTGCTCATCTCGTCCATGCACGTGATGAGCATCCAGCCCGGTCGGTGACTGAGTCCTAGGAATCGTGGGCCAGCGCCTTTGATTCCTATTTTTAGAATTTCTTGTGTGAGGGCGTTATGAACAAGTTTCATTTGTTCCACGCTCATGGGATTCACATTTCGTATTCCCACTCGCGTGGACCCAGCAACCTCACCAAAGCTAGGCCTAACCCTAGTGCTTGGGGCAGTCTTAAGGGCCTTTTTAGGCTGAAAATCGGGGGATACCTCTTCAGACCGAATTCGTTTTACCGCCTTCGGTCCTCCGGGGTTTTCAACCGGGATTTTGGTCCAGGGCTTTCGGCAAAGCGTCAGCGCCTCAACGGGGCTAACATCCGCTTGCACTAGCTTCCGGAACCTCCTCCTTGCTGCTCCCGACATTTTACGTCTCTTACTCCTTATCTGTTCAGAGTTTGAAACCCTGGGCGGTGTGGTTACCGAGGCAACTTCCGTCCCGAGGTTCCTCCCCTCAACTTCAGGAGTGTTAGATCCGGGCGTCTGGGAGGCATTACCTCCCCCCGTCCCAGTTGAGATATCGTCCCTGGAATCTTCCAGGGCGTAAACAAGGGAATTTAAATCTAAAAGAATTTTTTCATTTTCTTCGTCCATGTTGTTCCCACGAGAAGCTAGGGAAAAAGAGGTCACACACCGACAGAGCCCCGCATATCGGTGGAAGGGCATAATTACTCTCCGAGGTGCCCTGGTATCCGAGAGGTACCGTTTGCGACTGAACTCACCTTCAGCCACGCATCCCTCGGCACGGTTCACATAACACCTTGGATTGGTATGGTCCTCTTCGCCAGTGGCCAGCAGCATTCACTTTGGAATGCTGCTGACCACTGCCCAGGATGCACCACGTGGAGGTGGGACCATCTTCGCACCCCGCGATAGTCGTATACACAAGCGAGTAGTGTATAATACCTTTCTCTTTCTCCTTTTTTGTAATTATTTCTATTTATATATAATTTTATGTTGTCAAACAAAAATAAAGAGACATATTTTGTTATTTTAATTGATAATTTGAATTACGATTACATAAAATTGAACACGATTTTTTTTTTGCAAATTGTGTCGAATCTACATTAGCCGAAGGAATTTCTTCCTACCTGGTGTCCCACGACACCACATTCTTTTTTTATTAATTCAGCATTTCTTTTTGCAGACATACATAAAATTATCACTGACGTTGGTGGTTCCCACGCGATCGGGGACCACGCGAATAAGAGGCGAAGTCAGCGACAATGAGTAGCAAATGTTGTGATCTCACCGGTACTGTGTGACGTTCGATAGTTCGAAAACAAAGTGCTCCTACCCTTGTTGTCACAATATTTACTAATTATCTATTTACGCGTGTTACACATCCACGTGCCGCTTAGATCGATGACTAGGCGGTGACCCAGATAAGCACTGCACGAGCCTAAAAAGTTGACGCTGCAGCACGTGCAACCCGCTGCCCGATGTTGCGACACCATCTAGGCACGAGGCGCTGATCCCTTGCTCTGCACATTTTAGTTTACGACTGAGGTATCGCGCCTCAAGAGGACATTTTATTTTCTAATATCGTTCAGTCGTCACTTCTCTAATGATAATTAAATTGTAATATTGAATTAATTAAAATATAATTATAAGTAAAGTGTTGCATTTTTTTGCACCCTTCGGCTGTAGCCTTCGTAATTCGCGACCGCAACAAATGTATTGAGAGAGCAAACTTAAAATACCCAACTTCTAAAATTTAGTAAATTATTCGCGAGGCCACGTGTTATTAATTGCACGTACTGCTTGTTTTTGTAGTAGAAATGTAGTATGTAACTCAGCTGCTGCCCCCCACAACAAAATACCGTATGATATTGAACAGTGGAAGTAAGCGAAGTAGACCAACTTAATAGAGGTAACATCTGTAAGCTAGCGAATCTTATGAACTTTAGAGAGAATCCATCCAGTAGCTCTCGCGTAAATGTCTTCCCTTTTGTATTTTCTTCTCAGCAAAATTATATATGGATGTGATGTGTACATAGTATGTTATACAGGCATATAAACTACTATCATATGAAATTCCGTGAAAATCCATCCAGTAGTTCTTGCATAAATGTCTTCGCTTTTGTGTTTTCTTATAAGTGATATATACATAAATACGAATGTGATAAACATGTAAAACATTCTGTATAATCCAATAGCCTCTGCGCGCGACTTCGTTCGCGTTCTCAATAGGAAAAAACATTTTTCATTTGTGATCCGCTCCTATTGGCCGTAGCGTGGTGATAGCCTATAACCATTCTCGATGAATGACCTATATAACACTGAAAGAATTATTCAAATCAGTCCAGTAGTTCCTGAGATTACCCCCTACAACGTCACAACATCACAACGTCACAAACTCACAAACTTTACCTCTTTATAATATTAGTATAGGATTACTTACCATACTAAATTTCGTAAAAATCCTTTCAATAGTTTTTGAGTGAATCCCATACAAACGACAGACAAACAAAAATTTTGAAAACTATGGAAATGTGCTCTGTTATTCATTCTAAGTCCTGACACAGTATTTTTTCTTTAAACTATACAATAATGTACAAATATCGTTCAGTTACTCTCTTAGAAGAACTGTGAAGTTTCAAAATTTCAGTTTTCAAATGGACTATCTGACCCGGCCACGCTTTGCTTTTTTTTTCTTCTGACTACGCTATGGACATAACAAGGTCTCAACAGCTTCACCGGACTACGCCACGCGTTGCTGTGGCCCAGTTATTACTTGTTGAATTAAAATTATAATAAAGTATTTGCGCGGCGCCATCTATGCGATATCTATAACAGTCGTGTCTACAGTTTTCTACTAACAAACTAATCTATAGCGTCACCTAGTCGGGACTAATGAAACATAGAACTAATAAAAATATCCAACATTAACAATAATTTAATATGTATTTAAAAATATTAAGGCCATTAATCGAAATGAAAATTACTCTATCCTTCAAGTTGGACTAAATTATACATGACTCGTGAAGATCGGTTGAGTAGTTTCAGAGTTCATCGTGGACAAACATCACGCCACTGTATTTTTATATATTTAAATGAAGTTACTTACTTTAATGAGCTTCATCAGGTCGTTGTCTGGATCATCGATCAGGTCTAACCTTAAGACGCAGTAAATCCCCTCGTTCTCACTGAGACAAGAATCGTAATCATCGAGGCCGAACAGCGCCGGCATGCGAGCATATTCTGTGTCTAAAATATTATAAATACACCTTATAAATCAAAGACATAAAAAGTATTAATAAGTTATCGAAGAAAGCGTAGTGTATAGTTGTATGTTTAAAAATTGGCGCTATTGTTATATTAATTGTGTTTGTCACCTTTTATTTGAGCAAATTAAGTATATTGTTAAAAGTTATCATAAGCCTGTACCAAGCCCACTAAAGGGCTATGAGTCTCTTCCCGATGGATAGTATGAACATAACTCACCACGCCAGTATACGACGTATTGGCGACTCCAAAATCCGAGAAATCCGCAGTTCTATATTCTTACCACATACAGTAGTACTACAAGAACATTTCTCAAGTTCAGGTTTCCTCTCGGTGTTTTCCTTCATCGTCCGCTGATGATGCTACCAATTTAATTTGGTAAATATTTGCCAATACCGAAAGATTCGTTGGTACATCCCGGAATTCGAACCTTGGGACATCGGATTGATATTCCACCGGTCAAAATACTAGAGTACCATGAGTAAAAGTTATTTTCTATGATTCGTTGATTATTCTGAAATTAATAAAGACACAAACAAATGTTGTTCTACAACTTTCACACGTAAACTGCGGCAAAGTAATTATTATATTATATATATAAGTATTTTGAGTTTAGAGTTTTTGGAGTTCGTCACACACTTTCTCGAAGGTCATATCATGCTTGTTCTCGAAGTTTTCTAACCAGCCACTGCTAGCTTGAAAATGATAGGTTTTTAGTGAATTGGTGAACTCTTCAACTTTTACATTCACTATGGGTCTGTAACAGTGATGTTTTTGTTTGGATATTGTTTGAATTACGTAAATAAAAAAATGCTCCAAAATAGCAAGTTCAGCAATTTTTCTTCTTTTATATTCATTTTCCAGATACTAGTTTCTTCAAGAGTTCAGCCTCTTTTTTAATTACAAGTGATAATGTTCTTTTGTGTATTCCAAACTGAACTGCAACATTATTCCCTTTTAATCCACTTTTCATTGCTTTTATCGTCTTTATCAACGTGTGTTAGTGATCGTAATTTTCGTTTTGAACTCATATTACTAAGGAACTTTTAGGATTTAAAAGAAACAATGTTTCATTGTATACTTATTAATATTGTAACTTATAAACAAATGCAACCAATAAATTTCGACAAACTTTTTGATTTGTACATTAATTTTATATTAAGACAGTTTATATCACAGAGTTCATCGAAACATTTATTTAAGTAACTGAGAGCTAATAATGAAATTTTTAGTTTAAGTTAACGAGGGTGCATTTTTTTAGTTATAGAGGTTTTTTCGCTCTGAGGGGCAGGGAACAGATAATTTTTTGAAGTTGTAGAGGTTTTTACTTTATTGAGGTTTGACTTGTCGAGGTTCTACTGGTACCTTAAATTGTTTACCAATTTTAACATGCAAATTGTGTGAATGACGTGAGGATAATTATTGATTCCAAGCTACTTTACAATGATGCTTACAATTTCAATTATCTTAAAAAGCCATTAAAATATTTAGGCTGAGTTGCACCAGTCAATGTTAAAGTCAAAAATTGGGTAAAGTTATTGTTAGGCAAGAAATGGGTTGCACCAGTTGACAATGGTTAAAATTACGTCACGATTTAACGTTAACGTTATTGTTATCGTCAATTTTTGAATCGGTTGTCGTGTTTACTAGTTAAAACTTTAGAATATATATCATTACTGTGAGAAATCCTGTGGGAAGTTCAAAATAATTATTTCTATGACAACATTAGTACATGTAAATATGATCTGCTTCTAAGAATGAAAATTAATATATCTGGAGCTCATCAGTTCACAAACTGTGACAAAAAAAAAATTCTTAAACATATTTCAGTTTTCTAAAAAATTAACATATGCATTCGTTTTGTACTTTATAGAGCATTTGTTAAAACAGCTAACATGTGTAATGTAAACATCATGTAAACTATGAAGGATGTACTGTTCTGTTTATGGTTTATGGTAAATGTTACGGACAGCGAGCATGTGCAAGACACTCAGTGACATTGAATAGTTTTAAATAGTGAATAGAAATAGGATGTGAAAGTGCATAGATTTATTACCCTTTAGTTTGGCGTACGTATTGTGTTAGTTTGTAGAAACAGTGTTAGCAATAAGTTATATGGACAATAAGGAACGAATAGTCTTATAATTTATTAGGGATAAGTATTGTTTTAAATTGTGCAAGATGCAATAAATCTGTGTCAATGCCACGGTCTAGGGAAATAATGACAAAAGAACGAATCCATGTGCGTTACTTCCCAAACGTGCGCATCCTAGAGGGTCTCGGTCGAGCTAATTTCGACTTTAAGCGAGCCACACGCATAGAGCGCGTGTATCGGCCCATTACAGCTGCGAGACCTTTAAATAAGGAACATGAACTTGTTCAAAAACAGTAACATCATAGACTCCGATCGGAACGGTCACCGAGTAGACTCTGAACGATAGAGTTTATTGGGAATATTGACACGACAGAGTTTAATAAGACCGAAAACTTGTTTGAGTGGCTGCACCAATATATTATATTAGTAACATTTATTGGTCCTGCGCAAGCCGGATAAAGAACGTAATATTAATTGGTACATTATACAAATATTACGGATAGAGGTGATTTACGACCACCTCATTATATGCGTAATAGTAAATATAATATATAATAAAATAAAATCATATGATATACTTGAATTACTTTTGTCCAAATTAACCATTGATATATATATCAATTACAATATATAACAATTACAATAGCCGACATTTTGGTGCAACCCAGCCTTAGATTTGTGGACATAGTTAACAACAGCATTTCGTAAAATTCTATTTGAAAAATACTTGCGCCATCTATCGCTCAACAACATAAATAATTTCGTTGTGTCTGAAATCCTACATGAATATTGTTCATTAAAAAAAAAATGTCTTAAGAAAATGGGAGGGTAAAGTTAGGAGGATACAATTTTTGGGCTGTAGATTTTTTTTAACGCCAAATAAATAAAAATAAATTATCGTAAAATCAGTTGAGCCGTTTCGGAGGAGTTCGTCCGTAAACAGCGTGACACGAGATTTATATAAATTAGATGTTTTTAAAATATTATGCTGTGAAATTGTTATAAAGTTAAAATAAATCCCTATTCCAACATGTGTCATTATCGTTGGCATTAAGAAATACAGCACATAATATTGTAGTCCGGTGAAGCTGCTAAGACCTTGCTAGGTCAATAGTGTAGTCATATCGAAAAAAAGCACATAATATTTGAAGGTCATTCTAAAGAGTTATAGTCCACGATACTTGGGTTTTTTTGTTGTTTGTAATAACAAAACACGTTACATATCAGAAATCTAGACGTGTTTTAGTTTCTTTTTGTTTTGTCTGCAACTCGTAATTTAGTTTTACCTACACAGTTTATTGAAGGAGACCTTTACCGACTGGCAAACAGACCTATAAAAAATATTAAATATTAGAATAGACTAAGATATATTTAACATAGTAAATGAGATACTAAGTTGGTCTGACTAAAAGGCTTTATTATTATTATTTACACAATTTATTAAGTTGATTTAATAAAACAAGTTATTATATAAACTAGCTGTTCCCGCGACTTCGTCCGTGTGGAACCTTGTCTAAAAAAATCAGTTATAATTAAAATCATATGAGTGTATTAAGTCCATTTACTTATCTACTTTTCTCTGGTACGTAAGACGTGTCATTAAATTTACAGTAACTTTTGATAGATTCAACATATTTTAACGAAACAAAAACTAAATGTTTCTCGAGGATATCCTCGATGAAATTATATGCTATATGATTCTCTTAGCAAGGTATTATTATTAACACAGTACTTTAGCTGTGGTGTGTGTACAAGCAAACAGACATACCGACCGACAGACAGACAGACGTTTTTAAAATTGATTGAAAAGTATTATATTATTTGTTCCTGGACACCTGCATTTTTTTTTATAAAATCTAAAAAGAATAGGCAAGTTAAATATACATTGTTATTATTTCTATGTATAGATAGGATAGTCGTGGTGGTCTAGTGATTTGACCTGTGGGATATTATTTCGATGGCCACAGGTTTGAACCACGGTATGTACCAACGATTTTTTTGGTATTCGCGTACATCTACTATCTCTGTTAGATAGGCAGATACACAATAATTAACCTTTTTATTTATTATTATTATTTTATTCTGCAGACTCTTGATCCGCTCCTTTTTTTTGCCTACATGTAGTATTTTGTATATGTAAAAATCGTATCCGTGAGCGTATTTTTTTTTTAAATTAGTAATTTATTAAATATTAACTGTTCAATTATTATTAACTATTTTTGGTTTAATGACGTTATTGTTTTTATAGCGCTTGCATTTTCATTCTTTATGGCCATTTTTAGGTTGTAATCCACAATATCCCGTGCCGGAGCGTCCACGGCCCGACGAATGAACCTACTAATAATTAAGCTTATCTTCGTTCTCTATTACTAAACCGATTTTATGGATGAGATGTAACTTTATCGATTTCTTTTTGATAGGTATGCTTTATACAGAAATAAACGTGCTATTCACAGGAGTAGACCGAACTTTCATTAATGGTAGTACTAATTATTGAAGTACTTTGTCCTTTCTGTTTCTGGTACACATGTAATTTCTATATAATAGGAGGCAAACGAATAGGTAGGTCACCTGATGTTGAGTGATCACCACCGTTCTTAAGCACCAGCAACACCAGAAGGGTCGCAAGTGCGTTGCCAACCTTTGTTGGTAAGGAAACGGGGATAGGGAAGGGGTAGGGAGAGTAGGAAAAGTGGGGAGGTGGGCCTTGCGAATTTATTCAGAACTTAAGTTTTGAGTTAAATAATTTGAGTGAAATTGATTACTTACAAAATATCTTCTATACATATAATAAAAATATAAATGTAATCTTATATGTCAGATTTTAGTGAAAAAAAATGTTGCAGGTGACTTGGAATCTATACTAATATTATAAAGAGGTAAAGTTTGTGACGTTGTGACGTTGTAGGGGGTAATCTCAGAAACTACTGGTCCGATTTGAAAAATTCTTTCAATGTTATAAAGCTTATTTATCGATAATGGTTATATATAGTTATCATCACGCTAAGACTAAAAGCGGAGCATAATGAAGAATGTATCAAAATCGGAGTTATTTCCTCTTCAGAGCTTCTGTTGCGTGTTAACGTTAGCCCAAAGTATCTATTCCCCGTGAACGAAGTCGTGGGCAGAGGTTAGTAAGTAATATAATACATTACAATCATTTTTACATATGACTGTCTGTCTGTCTATCTGTCTGCTGGTGACAACAGAACAAATAGAACATTCATCATTGCTAAAGTACCGCGTCCACGATAAAATCTTAATGATATCATAAAGTATATCCTCGACTAGTATTTAGTCTTGGTTTCATTAAAGTCGGCTATTTAAAGTTATTGTAATTTTAATGACGATACGACCTAAGTACGAGAGAAAAGTAGATAAGTAAATGGACTCAATACATGCGTGATTTTGTTAGTCACTGACTTTTTACGTTGGGTTTCACGCGGACGGAGTCGCGGGCACAGCTAGTTTGATAATAATTGTGACTGTCCTGACTGAGCCCGTGGCTCGACTTTTTTTGTTTGTCATTTTTGTATTATAATTTGTAAATATTTTTTTTTGTATTTGTCATTACTATTAGAAGTTATTAATAACTAGCCTCTGCCCGCGACTTCGTTCGCGTGGAATAGATACACTAACACTAACACGCAGCAGTTTTTAAAAGGAAAAACATCCCGATAATGAAACATTTTTTAACTGTGCTCCACTCCTATTGGTCTTAGCTTGATGATATATAGCCTATAATCATTCTCGATGAATGAGCTATATAAAACTGAAAGAATTATTGAAATCGGACCAGTAGTTCCTGAGATTACCCCCTACAACGTCACAAACTCGCAAACTTTACCTCTTTATAATATTAGTATAGATTGAAAAAAAAACTTGGTGGGAATATTTGATATTGATTCCTCTATGTCTCCTTTTATTTCTTCAGGCATGTGGTCGGTACATTGCTTTTGCTTATTTGATTTTATTGATAATATTAACAATCGTTTCAAATGAGAGCAACTATTACTAATATCTTACATATTATTCAATTTATTATATGACTAGCCTCTGCCCTCGACTTCGGTTGCGTAGAATAGTTTTTGAGCTAACGCTAATACGCAGCGGAAGCTCTCAAGAGGCAAGAAAACCCCGATTGTTTAAGGGTCTCGTAGCTGTAATGGGCCGATACACGCGCTCTATGCGTGTGGCCCGCATAACATCGAAATCAGCTCGACCAAGACCCTCTAGGGTGCACATGTTTCAGAAATAAGGCACATGGATTGGTTCTTTTGTGCTTATTCAGTTCACCGTGGCATAAACATAGATTTATTACATCTTTCACAGTTTAAAACAATAGGTACTTATGTCTAATAAATTGTAAGTCTATTCGTTCCTTATTGTCCGTACAACTTATTGCTAACACTGTATTTCTACAAAATAAAACAATATGTACTGCAAACCAAAGGGTAATAAATTTACGCCTTTCACTTCCTATTTTTATTCACTATTTAAAACTATTCATTGTCACTCAATGTCTTGCACATACTCGCTGTCCGTAACAGGTGCTTTGCTTCTAGTAGTCTTAGCGTGATTATATATGGCCTACAACCTTCTTCGATAAATGGGCTCTACAACACTGAAAGAATTTTCCAAGTCAAGCCAGTAGTTCCTGAGATTACCCCTACAACCTCACAAACTCATAAACTTTATAATATTAGTATAGCTTTGATTAATTTCTTTCTATACTAAGAAAAATTTGGTATAGGATTATAAAAAATACTTAATATACGTACCATTTAAATCGTATATCACAGAGGAGCTCTCTTGAAATAAAATAAATAACACAATATAAAAAATAGGAAACATTATTTACACTCGTTTTTTATCTACGTTTCAAGCGAATGTCTTGACTTCGCAATTCATATTAAACAACTGTCGTAATGGTTTCTCTAAGCAAATCTACTGTAACGGAAACACTATACCTGCAAATGTATATATAAACATATTATATACATGAATTTGAGTACATATATAGTATTAGTATACGTTTAATTAATCATTAACTAGCGATTCGACCCGTCTTCGCGTATCTCCTAAGATATTCAATAAAATAACATACTTGAAAAGACAGTTATTATCTATATTATATGACTAATGTAATGAACTTATTTTATTTGATGACGATTAAATATATTGGTTAATTACTTTGGCAGGAACCAAGATCAATTTTAATCAATTAGTCAATTTAGTCGGACATCTTGTTTATTATTGATTAACTATTTTCCAATTATTAAGTCAAGATTAAAAACGCTATTTTAACACCCTACCCTACTGTGGTACCACCGTTCCGATTTTGAATTTTATTTAAAGGTTAGAAAGGTATATTATCCATCAGTGTTATTTATTTTCAACAGTTTATCATAAGGAATGTAACTGAAATCGATAAAAAATCATTTACTGCTAATATATGTTGGTTAGTTTTTATCTTTATTGGACACGGTAGGTGATACTACGAACGGGTTCTAGGCTTATTTTAAAAGATTTCTAATATACCAACTAGATATATGTTTAAGTGAATCCCTGGATAATTTGGATTCACAATTGGAAACGGTAGAAGTTGCTGTAATCGGGATTTGGGCTTCTTAAGATTTTTCGCGTTTAAAAATATAATTGAAACCGGTAATAATCGATTTGTTGCAGACGAAGTTGCACAGGTGAGCTAGTATTTATATCTAATACTTTTAAACGAGCAATTCTTGTATATTTTTATATTTATATATATTCCGGATCTCGGAAACGGCGTCATCTATTTTCGTGAAACATAGTATGTAGGTAGTTTCGGGGACGATAAATCGATTTAGCTAGATTTCATTTATAGAAAACTTTTTTTACTGAGTTTTCAGGCAATGAAAAAAGAAGCTAGAATATATTGGTAAATTTCGCCACTGCTGTCAAAACAAAAACAGCTCAGATGGATATCGGTTGCTTCGAACATCAGTGTAACCACAGTTCGAAACTGAGTGACAGCAGAAGAGATACATCTTTTATTATTTTTTTTTTTTTTTTGTAAAAAAAATACTTTTGTAAGGCAAACCTAACAGTCTATTGTAATTTAAAAATGTTTTTTAAAGAACCGAGCTAGGCTAGTACTATATGTTAAATAGATAAACTAGATCAAGTTCCTTGCCGGTTCTTCTCGACGACTGAGTTGTTTTCAGAACTGGTGGTTGTTTTGAGTTTTATAAGTGCCTTCTTAGGGTCTAAATTGAATAAAATATTTTTTTATTTCATTTGATTCGAGGGCAACTGCCACCGGGTCTACTAATATGAGTATATTATATAATACCAGCCACTCTCCGTACTATTGACTGACTAATGAGTGTATCAGGGGTGTTGCTAAATGACATAAGACGCCATTGGTCGTCGTTATCGGCCTTTCGTGACTCAGCTGAATGCTATAAAAGGCGAGTGTATCGAGTCATCCCGACGGTAGTCCGATGAAGCTGTAAAGGCCCTGTAAGGTCAATAGCATAGTCAGTTCGAAAAAAAAGTCGTCCGGGTATTCTCTCGCGCGCATTCTTGCGGGGGCATTCTGTCGCTGGCATTCTCTCGTGCGCATTCTTGCGGGGGCATTCTGTCGCTAGCACTCTCTCGTGCGCATTCTTGCGGGGGCATTCTGTCGCTGGCATTCTCTCGCGCGCATTCTGTTGCTTGCATTCTCTCGCGCGCATTCTTGCGGGAGTATACTCTCGGAGGGAATTCTCGTGGGAACATTATTGCTGGAGCATTCTCGCTCAGACAGTTGATCTATTCATCACATCTACAGTCTTGACGTATCTGAGAATCTTGTCTTGTCCTGTCCTGAGATGACCTGACATGTTCATGCGGTCGGCCCATGCGCTTGGAATGCGATATATAGCTTTGTTCAGTAGTATGTTGCTGAATCGGCTGACAGAAGTTAATATGTTTTTATTGTTATTTTTTAATTTGATTTAATTGATTCTGCTAAAAATATATATAAAACTTTTGGAAGAATTTCTCTATTTTATTTATTTACAATTGGATTACAGTCATATACTACACACCAACCAGAAACACCAAAACTACGCATCACGATTGAGATTTATAGCGGCTTCATTATCATCTTTGATGATTGATGATGATGATTGAATGAACCTATTAATTGCGTCATCAGTCACATTGGCATAGTAGACACAAGAGTTGGTGTGACTGTCTGTCAACTGTTTATATATTAGCTGCTTTCTGGGAGTCACTGAGAGCCGTCAAAGTTTTTTTTTTTTCGAAATGACAACGCCGTTGACCTGAAAAGGTCTTTACAGCTTCACCGAAATACCGAGGCGAGCGCTGAAGGCTCTCAACCGATTTGGGATGCCTAGGCGACTAACTCAAGGGTGCACGGCACACCTCGGCTTGAGTTATCGCCTGTTTTGTGTAAAAATCGCGACCCATCTTTTTTTTTTTTCTCCCGCCTTCCGCTATGGTTGGGGTGACAAGAGATCTCATTGGACTTCATCGTGTCGCCCCAAGCGGTTGGTCCTAGCGTAACAGGACACTACGATAGGCCTCCTCCTTGGAAGGACACAGTCCTGTGCATAACGGCCGTCTCCTCCATCCGCCGGACCGGTGCAAGGGAAAATGAGCCCTCCCAACCGGCCCATCTTCCTTCGGGCCGACTACGATAGCGGGAGGAGCCGGACAAATTGCCGCCTCCTCTTACTGGTTCTTCGTTGGCGGAGACGGCCACTTAGACGGTCGTCTTCGCGGGCCCTCTCCGCCGCCTCCTTCTGTGAGACGACTTCCTCACAAAAGGAGGCTACCATATTCCATACAGACTCGCTGCCGAGCATGGCTTTCACCACGCTCGGTAGTGAGAGATCCTCGCCTATCACCGAAGCCAGAATGCGACGCTGTTCCTTCCACGCAGCACACTCAGACAGGGTGTGCTGCGTGGTGTCCGGGTCAACGCCGCACTGATGGCATACGGCGGTGTGCTCCCTGCGCGCTATTCGGTGCAGGTACCAACCAAAACATCCGTGCCCGGTCAGCACCTGCACCAGACGGAACGTCAAGGAGCCTCACTTCCATTGACACCAATCCTGCAAGACCGGGCGGACGGCGTCGATAGTCGTTCTATCGTACTGTGCGCCCGCCAGGTCCTGCCTCCACCTCACTATCTGCCCCTCTCTTTCCGTCCTTCTTCTTTCCTCTATTTCCTCGAGAGTTAGAGGCTTCCCCATCTGTTTCTTGACCGCCGCGGACACCGTTCGGTACCCTCTTATCGCCCTCAACGCCACGGTGCGCTGCGCATTTCGCAATGCACGGATATTTGTGGCGCTGAGGGCGTCTACCCACAATGGTGCCCCGTAGCAGGCCATGGCCTGGATGACCCCCATGTAGAGGCGACGGCAGGCGGCACCCGGCCCCCCCGTGTTGGGGAGGAGTCGTCCGAGGGCCCCTGCCACCCTGACTATCCGCGGTCCGAGCCCCTTAAAGTGGGGCTCTAACCGCCAGCGTCCGTCCAGGTTGAGGCCCAGGTATTTCATATGGGTCCTCACCCTGACACGGACGCCCTCCACACAGATGTGGGCCACCGGAGGTGGCCCCTGCCGAGGCCCGTGAAACATAAGGGCCTCGGTCTTATTGAGGGCCACCTCGAGGCCCAACCTTCTAATGCGCCCGACCACGAAAGTGACGGCCTCCGTGGTCAGGCACAACAGATCGTTCATTTCCCCGCCCCGGGCTACGACTAGGGTGTTGTCCGCGTAACATATGAGGCGCGCTCCAGAAGGGAGCGCGCCGCGGGGCACCCAGTCGTAGCCCATGTTCCACAGGAGCGGCCCTAACGCTGACCCCTATGGAACCCCTCGCGCCGTATTGCGCCAGACCATTCGACCTCTAGCGTCCACGAAGGCGACCTCTCTTCCGTCGAGATAAAATAGACCTATTTGAGTTAACCTAAGCTAAGCTATCTAGATATACGTATCTGAGTTATTGAAACCTTGAAAATTGAAAATTGAAATCCTTATTCTGGACGTACCATGGGGCACAGGTGATTTTACGTAGGGTTCGCTTCTGGAGAACCTGCAACTTATGAATACGATTTTGCCCGTGTGCAAAGACCAGCAACTGTACGTCATAATCGGACGGAAGCCGTCAAAGAAATATTGTTGAATGTTCTACATCTGATCATATGGTCTTAACAACATAGATCCAACTCTTTTTTCAAGTCAAGGGTAGTTTAATTGGGTATATTTCCCAAATAAATGTATGAATTTTGTTTTGTTTTCCCCGAATCCTAAGACAGTGAGCTAAATTTAGGAAAATGAATATGTATATGCTTATACATAGCAGAATTAAAATTATCCATAATAAACCATATTCAAGTTACTGATTTCATAGTTTAAAGTTCATACGACGATGAACAGTCACTTGCTTGAAATAAAATTTATAAAATTACTATTGAAAGTGGGGAAATAAAGGAAGGTAAAAATATACAAACTCGTGAAACTAATTCATTCATTTTTATTCTTATAAAATTCCAAAGATGTGGAAGTTATAGTTTTCATCAACCTATTTAACGGAGCTTCCACCATTAAGAAGAAAGGAACTGCTAGGAGATACGACAACGTTGCTATTCCGAAAACATAAATATGCTGCGAAAGAAAAAATAATGTTTCAATATTGTGTGCTGATATAGTTAAGTGAAAATATTACTAAAATTGCTACAAATAATCTATGACATGGCAAGTAAGCTTATGTAAGGTGACAAATAAGTAAGGAAGGCATAGAATCTCTTACAATTTATTGATTCTTAATGTATAGGATTTTCAGACGCTATAAGAAGTCATTTAATTCATTTTTCTTATATCATAGGAGCCAAACAAATAGGTGGGTCACCTGATGTTAAGTGACCACCGCCGTTCATAGACACTAGCAACACTAGAGAAGTCGCAAGTGCGTTGCCAGCTTGTGTTTGAGAGAGAGGGAGGGGAAGTAAGGGAGAGGGGAAAAGGAGGTGAGTCTTCGGCGCTCTTACTGACCGAACAAAACACAACAATGCGAGCACTGTTACTTCACGTCGGTGTTTCTGTGGGTCGAGTAGTAGTACCTCGGGCGAGACGACCCATTAATACTAAAACCAGTATTAATTCCTTTGGAACAGTTCAAGTATTATCGTAAGCAAAATTTTTGCAATTTTTGATAACTCCCTACTTCTGCTCAGCAAAAGTAAGCAATGCTCTTACCCCTTCGATACTTATATAAACACTAGCTGGTACCGTGACTTCTTCCGCGTGGAACAGTCATTTTGGGCTAACGTTAATACGCAGCGAAAGCTCTCAAAAGGGAAAGAAAAATGATTTTGAAAGATTATTAATTTGCTAATCTCCTACTTTCTCCATAAATGAGCTATCTAACAAAGAAATTTTCTAATCAGACCAGTAGTTTCTGAGAGTAGCACGATCAACCAAACAAATAAACAAACTCTTTAGCTATATAATATTAGTTTCATTATTGATTTATGGGCAAGTAGTTAACAGACGAAAATACTAGGGAATTTATTGTAGAGTTTAGAGAATTTATTTAACTTATAGTGGTTGGCTATTAGGACGTTGGCAGCCAAGTGCATAAGTTTTCAACGCCTCATATATGAAACTTATCTAAATCTCCCCACTACTTATGTCATCAAAGATAAGCTAATCGAAATCCCCTTTTAGTGTTTACATAATAACTGAATAGCTCTTTTATTGAGGTTATGCCTATAAACAGCTCCAAAAACCTTTATTATATATAAGTTTAAATAAGAAGGTTCTTACCAAAAACCAGAAAGACACTGGTATCATAATACGTCTAACGCCCAGCAGAATGTAAATAAAATTAAAATGCATGAGATAAACACTGTATGTAAGTCTACCGGGGACGACCCATCCTCGCCACTCGAAGATTTCACGAAAAATTGCTGAAAAATATGATAAAGTAATTAATAGTTTGATTACTTTGTCAAATATATATTGGAATATCTATAAAAATACTCTTAACATGAAATATTATAGTGGACATTACTGTGCACTTCCATCTGGAATTGATTGGCGGCTACTAAGTTTAGTTAGTTATTGATATTTCTTTGTATCTATTACTAGTTTTTGATTAACTTTTTAAAGTTCAGCTCGTACAAATAAAGTCTTATTTATGCAATTATGCAATGACACGTGGTAGTGGCTAATCAATCCCAGACGGAAGGGCAAAGAGGCGTCTACTATAATATTTAATGATGGGTTTCCGCAACGCCTCCTTTAATCAAACACTTTTCACCATTTTTTTTATTTACTTGTTTTCACTATGTATTCCATTATAATTTTAAGATTGCTTGTTAACTATGCTCCTAATAGTTGAATATAATTCACGATTATGTGGAAATATAAGAAAATAATAGATATAAGAAGAAGAAGATGTGTAATCTTCATAATTGTCCATTTCAAATATAATGCGTTTAAAATAAACTAAGATAATTCAGAATCTAAATCTTACAGGTAAAACCTGAATATGATTGGCACAGACCAGAAAAGAATCATATGAGACGAGTCTTACACTATAGGTTAAAGAGAGCTGTCCAAGTTAATGAACGATATAGAATTTCCCTATTCAATGCTTGTTTTAATGTCCTTTAAGTTTTAAAATACAATCACTTATTAATTCAATTGATAGTATAATCCTTACTTCGACATTTCATAACCATGCCTATGACCCCAATGGCAACTATAAGAGACAGTATAAATCGAATGGTCGCAGCGTAGAGCATTCGGACAACAAGGGATCTTCGCTCCCCTTTGATGTAAAAGAACGTTGTTGAATAAACCACTCCGATCATACCTGGTATAACGAGCCATATGAGAGCTGTATATATCTAAAATAAGAACAAAACAATAAATTTAATGATATTTTTAGATTTATTTCTATACAAGGGCAACAATTCGTAACCCTTTATTTTTTTTTTTTTTTATATCAAAGGAGGCAAACGAACTGGTAGGTCACGTGATGTTAAATGATCACCACCGTCCATAGACACTAGCGACATCAGGGACGTCGCAAGTGCGTTGCCAGCCTGTATATGGGTGAAGGGGGAGGGGAAGGAAAGGGAAAGAAGGAAAGAGGAAGGGACGTGGGCCTCCGGCTCTCTCACTGACCGAACGAAACACAACAATGTAAGCACTGTTATTTCACGTCGATTATCTGTGAGAGGGGTGGTACTACCCCGGAGGAGCCGACCCATTCATGCTGAAACCAAAAATAGCTTCAGCGGGGCTCTACCACCTACATAAATTTGTCTATCAGCTATCATATCGGTGTTCACACCTGTTATATACATATTATTCTTCTCGCAATCCATTTATACATTTTTCGGTCTCCCTTGACTCCTACATCCGCCCACCTTCATGCTTAAATTTTTCTGGTTTCACGACTTCCTTACCTTCTCATGGCATGCCCGTACCTCCCTAGTATATTATTCTCTAACTTGTCTGTCACTGATGCTACTATCAAACATCCTCTGATATTCTCATTCTTCATCTTATACATTCCGGTTATACCACACATTCCGCTTAACATAGGTCTCTCTACCATATGCAATCATGTCTCATCTATCACTTTCGTAAAAGCCCGTCATAGTGACTCGCTTTTGCGCGTCGCGTTTCGGGATCAGCCTGTGCATATCCAGTACCGGGTGACTTTCGTCATTATGGCCGGCATGACAGCGGCGACCCACGATGGATGATCTGTCTCTCGGTGGTCGCCACTGTTATTGGATTGTACTATGCTTACCATCAGGCATAGTGCAGACACTTTGTCGGGCCTCAATAAAAAAAAAAAAAAAAAAAAAAAAAAAAAAAAAAAAAAAAAAAAAAAATATATATATATATATATATATATATATATATATCACAAAGATTCATACAGCACGACAGGTCTTAGAACGATATTATATACTTTGTCTTTGAGTTTCGAAGTATCTTTACCGTTGTCGTCGAACAATCAACAAAGCCACCGAAAATTGCAGAAACCTGATAAAATTATACACTAATAAACGTTACACGAGAAAATTGGATAGACTACCTATCACTAAACAAATATCGAGCTTTTGCCCTATTTATCATCAGTCCATTTTTCTCCAGTTTTTTCCTCCATTACTCCAGTTAACTTTTAGAATTTAAAATTGTAGTTCTTATTAATTTGAAATAGAAATTATATTAAACGTAAAAGTATGTGTGAATGTGTAAAACTTACTTTATTTCCAGAAATGGTTACTCTTATCTTTTGCCACTTATGTATGAGAGTTGCAATGATCATACCAACGATATAGCTAGACATATTATTGTGCCCGTAGATATGAAGATAGAAAAATGTATCACTGTAGAATCCTCTGTAGAATCTGGAGTCAATTATAATATTGGTATCAATACGAAAAATGCAAACAAAGTTTAAAACAAAAGATAAAACTTCCATAAACTATTATAAATTCTTTTTAGTAAATACTAGTAGCCTATTAGGCTATGTTGATTTAACGTAGATTTTTCAAACCAAATTTACGCTCCTTACTTAGATATAAGGCTTAAATGTTAATATTTGGTAAAACAAAAATAGCTCAGATGGAAATCAGCTGCTTCGAAAATCCGTCTAACCCCAATTCGATTCCGAATGACAGCAAAAAAGATATCTTTTTGTAGTCCGGTGAAGTTGTTAAGACCTTGCTAGGTCAATAGCATAGACAAAAAGAAAAAATGTTATTTTTTGGAATTACCTATTTGAATTGAGGTAGGGCAATAACTATCTGATGATTGAGTTTCGAAAACTTTCAAATTGTAAATTAGCGTTTTATAAGAATTTCTCGATACTTAAATAGATTTGGAACTAGTTCACTATTTCGACGTAAGAATATACTAATCGATTCTCGACATGAGATATTCAACGTGGAGATAAGTCAAATAAGATATCAGTAAAATTTTCTGTAAAATAAAGATCGCTGCAAAAGTATACTTACTCGGGCGTAAAAAAGGCTACAGCATCGAGATCGTGCAGCCAAACGTGAAATGCGGGTAAAATCATAGAAAGAACAAGAAGGAATGCAAGCACCACACCACGGCCTCTTGACGTAGTTGCAACAAGTACGATTAAACCTATGAGGAATAACTGAGTATCTGATGCAATGTGCCTATAATATAACATAAATGTTGTTAAAATATTTGTACATAAATATGGATTTTTTATTAAATAAACAGTAAATAAGAATACCAGCATAGTTATGATTTTTTCTATTCGGCTTAGACAAGAATGACTATATAACTAACTTAGGAAATGAACACTGAAATTGTTGTACTGATTATAACAAAATACTTGTATTTTTTTATCATCCGAAGTGCTTACCACGTATGAATAGCGCAGTATCTGTTTTCTGGTATGTAGTTATTGAAAAAAAATATATGAGACCACCAGTAGTTTCGGCAGCTTTGTACAACCGAGTTGCTGACGTGGAAGTTCCAGAGCGGTCCGGACCCGAGATGCCGAAGCCAAGTCATTGTAAATGCTATCATCGCCGCCAGTGCTGGTGTCAGTCTGTAATAGGTTACATTTTTATTGATGTAATGGATTGTGCATGGAATTATTATTAGTAAAATTTACAAACAGAAAAGTAATATTATAAGCGGGTTACATCATCAGATCTAATACTAAACTTAGTAACTGATAATTTTAGCGAGAGCCGTGATAGTTGTAAACCAGAAAGTACATAGTTTTAGGTACTATTTTACATTTAAGGCCATCATAGAATTCAAAGGAAGCCCAATTCATTTTATATTTATAAAAGTTCTTTTCAAAAAGGCTGGTGTCATGAAAATAACTGAGGCTGTATGCGATTCTCATTTTTTTGCTAAACTGAGTATTATTCAATTCACAGAAAATAATATATCTGAATTACCTCCACCAACGCGTGAATACACCCATAGGGATTGTAGCCCACGTGATTCTCGATTTGAAGCTTTCCATACGTACCAAAAAATTGTATGTCAGTAAAAACCCCGACATGAGGAAAAATGTTTGTACAATCATCGATCCATTATATAAGAGAAGGTGTAGTGACGAATTATAACTCTGAAAGTGAATAAATAATGTGATAGAATTTCATAGTGACACGGGAAGTTTCGGGAGTTCATGTCTGAGCAGATTGTAATTAATATGCCCATATTTAACAAAGACATTTGAGATATATTTTAAAAGCTAGCGTTTGCAGATTAAGTAACGCTGTACTACTTATAAGGTAGTTTGATCTGGACTACCGTCTGTTGCATTAGTTACTATAGCATTTGAAGCGATGGTGATTTGATTGACAACGTTTTTGAACACCATATCGATGGACGTGGGTTAAAATCAACTGGATTACAGCTTTCAGTTAAGGAAATCATCGTAATGAAACCATAGTATGGTGGTAGGATTTCTTCTAAGTCAGCCTGGCTAGGTATCACCCTCAAGTTTAAAATCTGTCACTTAGCTTTGTGTATTGCGGCAGCTGAACTTGAGAGCCAGTTACCTCTATATTTAGCCGATGTTATTACAAAAAAGTTAAATACGTACTGAATATTCACTTTAAAAAGGTTTCGTATTTAATGCACTGCGCTCGTCCGAGGCAAGTTCGCGTTATTCTTTTTTCGCAAATCTAACCTAATGTAACCAAAGCGAGACAAACGACCAAGATGGCGAACATTCAGCGAGTGTGATGCATTTAAAACGATACATTTTTAAGCAAGTATTCAACTTTTTTGTAATAACACCGAGCATGTTTACCATCTTAGACTATATCCTTATTTAATATCAGATCAGACTGTGCTAAAACGCCAAAACCTACAAAGCATAAACCATTACTAACCATTAATAAACTACTACCATTAATAAAATCGAAAACATAGATAAAGATTTTTACCTTTTCATATGTGTGTGGACTATCTGTAAATCCAGTTGCAATGAGAAATACTGAATGGCTATAAACCGTAAAGAAGTTTGTTATCGTTCTGAAATATACAGCAAAATCATAATAAAAAAGTCATTCGAAAAAGTACTTATAACAATATCGTTGAAGTAGAAATGAAGCCCGCCACAATTGTCGAACTTCCCTGGATTCTTTCAATTATAGAATAATCAGAAGTGGTAGAGCCACGCTGAAGGTACTATTGGTTTCACAATGAATGAGTCGGCTCGTCTGGGGGCAGTATCACCCTCTCACAGAAAATCGACGTGAAATAACCGTGATTGCATTGTTGCATTTCGTTCGTTCAATAAGAACGCCGGAGATCCACCTCCCCTCCCATCCCCCTCCCTCCTCCCCTTCATCTTTCTCCTTCCCCCAAATACAGGCTGGCAACGCACTTGCGACTCCCCTGGTGTCTATGGAATGCGGTGATCGCTTAACAACAGGTATACCGCCTATCCGTTTGCCTCGTATTTGACATAAAATAATAATAATAATGAGCTGCGGAAAATATCTGATCAACAACGTCTGACCACAGACGCTTTCGATATTTATATAATGAAGGATTATTGTACAGAAACATTAGCTTTATATGTAAAATTATTGGAAAATTCCATCTAACATTTCTACTAATACTATTTGACATTTCTCCTATCTTTTATTGGAAGACCAAAATTAGAAATTTAATGTTATGTTCCCATAACAGCTTAACCGATAAATTTTTTTCTCGTTATCCTTACCTTACACCGTAAAATGCTTTCAATCTTTCCAATTTAGGATCTTCAATTGTTGAGTTCACCAGCCATTGCCAGTTTCGTTTAATAGAGAAACTCAATATATATTTATTTCCTGATATATCTAGCAAACAGGTATACGAATATTATTCCTAGAGTAATAAATATTAAAGTTGCATAACAACATTAACATATCTCCTAGAAGTGCCAACACCCAGTGACGTAAATGGTCAGGATGCGAGAGAGAGAGAGAGAAAAAGCAAGTAGAAGTTAAAAAATTGAGTGATTCAAAATAGCCAATCTGCATCACGATATTTAAATATACTATGTCATACTGTTGTAATGCTACTTGTTATACTATGTGTTACGGACGGCGAGCCATGTGTAAGACATTTCGTGACATTGAATAATTTTAAATAGTGAATAGGAATAGAAAATGAAAGACGTAAATTTACTGTTTTAGTTTGTAGAAACACAGTGTTAGTAATAAGTTATATGGACAGTAAAGAACGAATAGTCAGATAATTTATTAGGAATAAGTATCGTTTTAAACTGTGAAGTAGGTAGTAAATTAAGTCAATGCCACGGTCTGAGGAAATAACGACCAAAGAAGGACAACATGTGGCTATTCATCAAACGGGTGCTTCCTATGTGGTCTCGGTCGAGCTGACTTCGATCTTAAGCGAGGTAACTTCCCTCGCGGCCTCTTCCCCTTGCGCGGATCTCGCTGGTTGGGTGGGTTTCCTCTTCCTCTGCTTTTTGGCTGCTGCTCCTCGAAGGGGTGGGTCGTTCACGGGGGCCATTAGACTTCCCGCGGCCGCCTCCTCGATCATCACTGGGGCCGAGTGGGCTTCCGTCCTAGGCCCGGAGTCACCGGTCCAGGCGACGGTTCCAGCACGGCGATTTCTCAGCTCCCGCTTAAAAACGGGACAAAGTGTCACACTGTTCGCGGGGTGGGCGCCCCCGCAATTCACGCAGGTGGCTGGCTCCTCCCTGGGACGTTCGCAGTGCCGCGCGGGGTGGGCCCTCCACACCACACGCAGGCGATCGGTCGGTGGCAATTGTGTGAGGCGTGCCGGAACTGCTGGCACCGGTGACATTGTGCCGGCCGGCGCTTTCCTCGCCAGGCTTCAATTACGACTCCTGTCATATTCAGGAGCTCTGAAATCTCGTAGATGGCAGGAACGAGGTCGGGCGTGCGTTGAAGTACCGAGTGGTAGATGTACCCCGGTCTACCACCGCGTTCTTTGATCAGCCGGTCGTACTCCGCAGTGTGTCCCTTCTTCTGCAGGGCTTCAACTATCGCGGCCGGGTCTGTTTCCATGGGTAGGCTGCGAATAGCAACCTTTAGGCTTCTTTTGATGGGGGGGTGTACAGGAACCAGTGCACCCCCTCCTGTTTATCTAAGTAATCTTGAAAAACCCGGAATTCGTCTCCATTTGCCCGGATGAAACGGACTCCTTGTCCGTAAGGGCGGGCGTTCGGTGCATGTCCGAGCGTTGTCGTCAGTTGTTGGAAGTGCTGAACACAGTTGGGCAGCGTCTCCACAACAATCGGCGAGTATCGCGGTCCTTCTCTATTCAGTCCGGGCATCTCTGATTGGCTGTTGGCAGCAGAGGCGGCTCTGTCGCACGGTATAGCCGCGTTAGGGTTCCGCAGGCAGGCCGTCTTCGGAGACGGCACAGTTATAGGTGGCGCTGTAATCGCCGTGTAAGAGGGCTGCTCGCTCGTAGCAACCCTTTGTGGCACCGGTGCGGGTGCAGGCGCGCTCGGGGTAGCCGAGTGCGCTGCCGGTGTGGACGTCGAGTGAGTTTGCCGTTGTTGAACGGCGACGGCTGCGATGGTTTGTTCTTGGGCTTCAGGCATGTTAGGCTTGAGTTTCTTGTGGCCCTCGGAGTCCGGAGAAGTGCGCTTGCACTGTACGCTCTCCCGATTGGACTCGACGAGAGCCACGGTTTCGAGATCTCTGGGGGATAGTGAGCTGTAGGCTGTTGGGCCTTTGGTAATACGTCGACTCGCCGGAGTCGACGAGGCGGCGCTGGCGGGGCGCGTCGCGCGTACGCTGGAGCAGGCGGCACTCTCGGACAGCCTCGAACGCGTGGGGCGACGGAGCGAACGCGGTCACCAAGTAGACTCTGATCGATAGAGTTTACTCAGAATATTGATATGACAGAGTCTAATAAGATTGCGAGATAGTTTGAGTGGTTATACAACCATTGATATCAATATTATATTTGTAATACTAAGTTTCTATTATTATTACTTTAGTACATTAGATAATCTAGCTTTGTCATGTTCCTCGGCAACAGTTTATTTTCTCTAGATGAAACGTACCCTATATTGCTTAATTTTATTTTATTTCTTTTATTTAGTATATCAATATTTGTAAAAAAATTAAATCAAGTCAATTTATGATACTAGTTAGGACTTCAGTAAAATTGATAGGCAGTATCAATGTAAAGGTCCATTTCCCGTGATTAATTACATAATTTTATTTTATTTTAAATTATCGATAATTATAAATTTTGGTAGTTTAGCTTTTAAGAGCATTTATCTTATAGCTTCTACCAATTTTTTTTCTCTTCCACCAATTTCTTTATCTTTACTTTGCGGAAAATAAATCCCTGTTCAATCTTCGTTGGTTACCTATTGAATTTAAATAATTATTATCTTATAATTGCTAATGTTATTTACTTATGCCATGCCATATTGTAATGTCAAAATTACTTAAAAACGCGCTCTCAAAAAAGGTCCAGTTACACGGTTTTTTTGTACGAATTACAACAATATATTGAACTTTTCAAAACATAATACTGTAATTGTCAATAATACTCAGTATAGTTTTGTAGTAGTGTGACTGGATGCGAAAAGTAAGCGAGTAACATTGAAAGCGAGCCCTAAAGCCAGTAGAGCAAAATTCAATATAACATGCTATTCAGAATATGTATCAAGGAGTTAATTAGTAAGCTAGTAATAGATAATACAAGGATGCTGAACAGTGAAGAAATGTTCCAGCTATATCCAAAGGACTTTGACCTTAGATAACTAGTTATTCAATTGTTTTCTTACATTCTATATATATATAGGCAGTGGGAAAATGGTTTAGAATATCTGGTTCTTTTGTTTTCAGCCGATTTTCTTCCTTCTTTATTAGTAGTTACTGAAGAGCTTTAATGTTATCGAGAAAATGGAAATAGTAAATTTTTATCATTTAAATAAGGTCGACTTTCGACCCCTGGACGAGCTAAGAAGATTAAATAGGCATATTTATAAAGGATATTTTTTTATAATCTAATTTGTAATAATAGATTTTGTAGTACTCACTTCGATCTTTTTCATTTCGGTTGTTGTTTAGAATGTAATCATATAAGCTTCCGATAAGATTGATTAATAAAATTGCGAAAAACACTCCGGCTACGCACCAGTCAAGGAGATCTATATCAATTTTAACATCCTTCCTGTCGCAATAATATACTTGTGATATCTTCGACTGCAGCTTGTAAGATCTAGATAAAATGGTGTTGAAACACTCGTCGAGGATGTATGTCAGGTTCGCACTGTCATTGAGTGTGCGATCTTTTATAAATTCACTACATGTTTTCTTAACACACACACCTCTCTCTATGTAACTGTGATTGTAATGTTCTAGCGTTACCTTAGAATATTCCTGAAATATATCAATTTAGATTTTTTAACAGCGTTTTGTTAATATCTATCCTAGCGATATATTCTGGTGAATAGCTCACGAGCTATATGGAGGACTTAAGTTGCTTACACAACGTGTTCTAGCAACGCTTTGTTATTGTCTATCTTAGCGATAATAAGATACGCAGACGGAGTCACGGCAATAAGCAAGTCAAAAATAATGACGGCATATTATACTAATGTAGGTATGTGTCAAAAATAACATATGTATGCCTCATCGCACGTAATAAATCAGTTCCGCATAGATTGTGTCTTAATTAGCACCTAAATTTATATTAACGTATATTGATATAATATTCTAAAAATAAATAATAATGCTTGCATAAATTGAACATGTTTCGTAATAGTAAATAAAGTTGTTCCTTTTGTTATAGCTAGTGGGCGCCCAGTAGTTGACATTCGATCGTATTTCATTGATTTTTTAAAACTTTGAACTTTATTAGGGTTCTTTTGTCAAAGGGTATTATACTTCTATAATCAAAGGTTTTTATCATGGCTACTCAGTTATTTGCCATGATCTTTAATTATATAAACATAAAAAAAATCTATGTGTAAATGAAAATTGAAATTAATTATAAATTTGAAACAAAAAACAGGAGGTTACATAAGGTGGTAAGGCTCTCAAATTCTAAGCATTCTATCGCAACCCATGACACAATTTTCAATTAATTTTATACGACACCATGAGTGGCTGGTATTTCTGGGTGATATTGAATTAAATGTAGTCTGTTCATTATGAGAAATAGTGATATGCCCAGTATCACCTATTGGAAAAGTAATGAATACAGAGTAGAATCAAATGATGAATCCAAAACAAAGATGCTTTTAATACTAGCATTAACTTTTGAAAAGAAATTCACTTTTTTTTGCTACATCAGATTGAACAGCAACATTGTAGCCGCGGAGGTCTAAGTAGGTCTAAGTATTATTTGTTCATTTTGTATTAAATTATATTTGAAGTGAGTTCACTATTAAAAATAATAAACATTATAATATTTATTTTGATTTTGGTAACATTGGTGTACTCTTATGACAACAGGAAGGCAAGTAAATTGAAGTGAAATTACTCCTGTTATCTAAAAATTTTGAAGACCAAAGAAAATAATTATCATTTCAGTGGTTCCATAAATGTACTACAGATTAATTGTTCATCAATGAATTATTAATGTATATTGTTTATGATGAATTTGTTACAAAATTAACCTACAATTTGACCAATTGATTACAAAGGGCATATAAGGCATGCAACGTTATTCGTGTTAAAAATATTTAAAAGGTTATTGGAACGTAATAGTAAAGTGACGTATGTCAAAATGTCTTTTCCATTTACATATGTATATATTTTGTGTAAAATTCAAGCCACAGTGTGAGTAATGCATATTTTATTTAATCCAATGTACTTCTAATACATTTTATTTAAATATTTTTCTGCATATCTCCTCCATATAAACTTTAACTGTGCCAAATTAAAGAATAGATGCTCAAGCGTTCGCGCAATTTGTTTAAAAAGGGGTACAAAGTTTTGACTTTACGTATTAATATAATAAATAGACTAGCTATTCCAGTGACTGTCCCGTCCGTGACTATGAATTGTATTGTGTGGTAAAACTCGACAACGATGATTTAATTTGCATCGCCATCTGTGAACGATTTTGTTCTCCAAGATGTAGCATGTCATTAAAACGGCTAATAGTACTTCGTATATATTTTAAAAACATTATAGCTACGTTTATTTTCGACGGATATACAGAGAGAGTGTTAGTTGCAGACATCAAAGTCGTTCACATATTTAACCATTCTCTAATAATCCTTTAGACATCAAAACCCGTTTGACATCCTGCTTGAACTTGGCAATTTCTGGCAAATCGATGATGTCCTTTGCGGCGTGTTTGTAAAACCTAACACTATTTGTGTAAAAAATCATTACTTGTCTTACTGAGCCCGAAAACATAGCACAACAGTTTCTTTCTATTATTTAACTTATGTAGGTTCTTTATTAATTCAACTTTTTAAAGTTTTTTGCAAAAATAGATAAAATTATCAGGAATGTCAATACTCTCAATAGAGGTCACAGTTAAGATACCCATTATCTAAAATTTAGTAAATGATTCGCGAGGATCCATATTATAAATTGCACGTACTGTAAGAATTTGGTATGTACCTCAGTTGCTGCCCCTACAACAAAATTCCGTATGACACTGAGCTATAGATGTAAGCGAAGGAAACCATCCTCATAGTGGATATCTGTAAGTTGGCGAATCTTGTGAACTTTCGTGTGAATTAATTCGTCAGTTCTCACGTAAATGTCGTCTCTTCTGTGTTTTCTTATAAGTAAGATATACTATAGACAAATATGATATGTACATAGTTTACCAATGCCAAAAATACCAGATTTCGTCAACATTCGTTCAGTAGTTTTTGCGTGAATGCCGTACAAACGACAGACATACAACATTTTTAAATATGATGGAAGTGTGCTCTGTCCTTGATTTTAAGCCCTACCGCAGTATTTTTTCTTCAAAATATTTAATGTACAGATTTCATTACATTACCTTTTTATTATATATATACCTATATACTAGCTGACCGTAGTGCAACGATCATAAGTTATACACTGAGGGCCTGGGAGGATTCGCATGATGCAATTGGTGTGTTCTGTGATCTGTCTAAGGCATTTGATTGCGTTGATCATAGTGCGCTTATTCTAAAATTAAAACATTATGGCATTTGTGGAACTTCTTTCGACCTTCTAGTCTCTTATTTAAAAGATCGATTTCAGAAGGTTAGCATACAAGGGGTAACCTCTGCAGGATCCTCTGTGCGAATTGGCGTCTCACAGGGCTCTATTCTAGGGCCGTTATTATTCTTAATATACATAAATGATCTGCCGCTAATGGTCAATAACTGTACTGACAAGGTGTTTTTTGCCGATGATACTTCAATTATATTTAAAGTGAAAAGGAGAGATTCAGAGGTTGGGCATGTAAATAGTACATTAAATGAAATTTCTCATTGGTTTGCATTGAATAACTTAGTACTAAATACTGGCAAAACAAAATGTATAAAATTTACTTTACTTAATATTCCACGAGCTGATAGTAGCATCAAAATTGAAGGGAATTTTGTAGAGTTAGTTGTAATACTGTATTCTTGGGTATCACACTAGATTCAAAATTACAATAGGGTCCTCAAATTCAACAGTTGGCAGGCAAATTAAGTTCTGCTGCATTTGCAGTACGTAAGATTCGCCAGCTAACTGCTATTGCCACTGCTAGGTCAGTCTACTTCGCCTACTTCCATAGTTTAATTTCTTATGGCATTCTACTGTGGGGAACAGCAACTGAGATAGACTCCATATTTTTATTACAAAAACGGGCAGTTCGAGCAATTTACAATTGTTATGGGACCTCGCGAATCCTTAAACACTAAGTTCAAGGAATTCGGTATCTATTAACTCTGCCCTCCCAATACATTCTTGATAATTTAATGTGTGTCCGAAAGAACCTTGATAAGCATGAAAATTCTTCTAAAAGGTCGGCATAATCTAAACATTAGGAACTGAGATAAACTGGTTGTCCCATGTTTTAGACTTAGTAAAACGATTAATAGTTTTTTGGGAAATAGTGTAAGGTTTTATACCAAAGTTCCAAAGGATATTACCGATTTGTCGGATTGTAAATTTAAGCGCCATGTCAAGCGGGTTTTGGTCTCAAAATGCTATTATAGAGTGGATCCGTATGTGAACGATAGTGATGTCTGGAATTGATTCATCTCTGTACATCCATTAAAAACGTTCCTGATATGTATGTAATATATTCTAAATACTATATATATTTGTTAAAAAAATAAACCAGATGGAGTTTCTTCTTGATGACTGGGTTGTTTTCCGAACCGGTAATAGTTTTGACGTTCATAAGTGCCTTCTTAGGGTCTAAATTGAATAAAGTGATTTTGATTTTGACCCGACCTTACGTTGCTGTGGCTCAATTATTAATTACATGTTGAATAAAAATTATAATAAAGTATTTGCGTAGCGCCATCTATGAATTATCTATAATAGTCGGTCCTACAGTTTTCTGCCAACGCTTTAAATTACTCATTTAAAGCGCTATCTGTTAAAGACTTATGAAACATACAATTAATAACAATAATCAACATTGACAATCATTTAATTTGTAATTTAAAAAAATTGAGGCCATTAATCGAAATATAAATTATCCTGCCCCTCGAATTGGACCAAATTATACATAAATGGTTACACAAATTATACGTTTCATGAAGATCGGTTGAGTAGTTTCGGAGTTCTTCGTGGACAAACATCATGATACTGGACTTTTATATATATATATGAATTTACTTACATTGATGAGCCTCATCAGGTCATTGTTTGGATCATCGGCGAGGTCTAATCTCAAGACACAATAAATCCCATCGTTCTCACTGAGGCAGGAATCGTAGTCATCGAGGCCGAAAAGCGCCGGCATGCGTGCATATTCTGTGTCTAAGATATTATAAATACACATTATAAATCAAAAAACATAAAAAGTTGTAGGGACACACACTCGCATATCTATAGAGTGTACGCTATAGATGTATAGAGGTCAAAGTCCACTCATCGTTTGCCGTTATAATATAATATATATGTAACCAGTCCGGTTGTAAACGTATAGGTGAATGTACGTGCGTTTAAGAAATCCGTATTTACATGTAATTAGTTATAGTGATATTATTGAATGGTAAAACAATATAGACTCTTGATCCTTCTGAAATACTGACTTTTATTAATTCAAGCGGGCTCACATGAAACATAGACTATATACAAAGTACACTAAACACCTATAAAGTATTAACAAGTTACTAAAGAATTGCGTATTGTATAGTTGTATGTTTTAAAATTGACCCTGTCTATCGTTATTTGAATACTGTTATTCGGTTAGTCATATTTACACATAACAACAGGTTGGAAAATATAGAACATGATTTGTTAAATTCTTTAAAATAAAATGGAGCCAAGAGCATATAGAAAGGACTTGGAGTTCTATGAAATATTGCTAAAATACAACCTAATCATGAACGATTTAAAATTTCAGCGCGAACTTGTTCACTCATTTATATCTACATGGTACAGATCTTCTAAGCAATTTAAATTCACATAGCTTGGTAAAAATATTAAAACTCTGCTCGCAATTTCTGCCGTAAAACATACTTATGCTCAAAATTTCATCATAACTACATATAGCAAAAGAAAGTTTTCTGCCACGTCTGTCAGTTCGCGATAAACTCAAAAACTACTCAACGAATTTTCATCAATAATAAAGTGATTCATAAGGAAGGTTCTGGTGTATATTTGGCAAAAAAAAAAACAATTATCAGGGCGGAACAACATCTGCCAACCCCGGTAGTTTTTATATAAACTACAGGCTACAATATGAATTTTAATAGCATTGGTATTTTCCACCTAAGTTGAAATGAGTATTATCAGGTTGTATACGACATAGTCGATGCAGTCAGGATGCCAATAACACTAAGTAAATACTTTCACTCTTTATTTGCCCAGAGATACGGCTTACAGTACAATTTACAATGGAATGCGTAGATAATACCGACATCTTGCCTTTTATATACCGAACTATATAATTTATAAGACTAACTATACAACTCAAACCAATTACCATTTACTTATAATTCTGCTAAATGTTTTAAGTAACACAAAGATAATAATTAATGACCAAATTAATATTATTTACGTACATCAATTCTATATAAAATCATTGTTATATCATTGTTATTTATGTATCTGAAATATGTGTATGTGTGTAGAGTAAAGACATCTAGCCCTTTATAGGTCAAACTATTGAAGACAAAGCAATTACTATTATTATCATAAAACTAATGTTGTGCAAGTAATAAATGAACAATATCAATTCCTATTGAAATGACTCATTGAAATCTATATAATTATAACAATTCTCATTTATGTATCTTTAATAAAATGGCGTTAGTGTTAATGTGTCTCTCTTATATGTTGGCGCTTGGCGCTAGTATCAATACGTATCTCTAATATATAGCGCTAGTATCTCGAGTCGAATGACGAGCGGTACCGGAAGTGGGTAGCTAACATGAGTTTCTCAAGTTGGTGCGTGTAAAATTATACTCAGGTATTCGTTATACAGGAAAAACAACAAAAAAATATGAACCACAACACACACACGAAATATAAACACGTTATATGAACCATAAAACGTGTTAACTCATAATTGGCATTTTTATGGCATAATTATACAATATTGGACTGTGAAGTTTTTCTTAAATAAAAAAAAAAATCCTATTACAACATGTGTAATTACTGTTGGCATTAAGAAATACAGCAATTCGTATATGCAGGTCGTTCCAAAAGATGAACATTCACGAACTTTGTAATCTATACTAGTATTATAAAGAGGTAAAGTTTGTGAGTTTGTGACGTTGTGATGTTGTGACGTTGTAGGAGTTAACCTCAGGAACTACTAGTCTGATTTGAAAAATTATTTCATTATTATATAGCTCATTTATCGAGGATAGTTATAGGTTATACATCATCACGCTAAGACCAATAGGGGTGGAGCACCAATGAAGAATATTTAAAAATCGAGGTGTTTTTTCCTCTTGAAAGCTGTCGCTACATATTAGTTAGGCCAAATTAACTATGTCCACGCGAACGTAGTCGCGGGCAGAGGCTAGTCTATACCTATAATAAAAATGATGTGTATATATGTAATATCAAAATAAAAAAAAAAGATTAATTGCGTATGAAAGTATACACGACGCTGATAACAAAAATACAATGTTTTAAATTTTTGTCGGTCTGTCTGTCTGTTTGTTCCGGGTAATCTCCGAAATGGCTAGACCGATTTGAACGGGAATTTCACTAGCAGATAGCTGAGATTACAGTGGGTGACAAAGGCTACTTTAAGTTAGACTAAGTGTTAACCGCGGTTTCGTCTGCAATGCTATCTCCAAAACGGATGGACCGATTTTCACAGAACTTTCACCAACGACACAAACAGAAAACGAATACCGTTTCAAGTAATTATGTGTATTTTAATTTAAACTAGCTGTTAACCGTGGCTTTGCCTGCAGCACTATCTCCACAACAGTTGTACCGATCTTTACAAAACTTTCATTAGAAGATAACTGACCTTATAAGAAGTAATTCAAGCAATTTTGGTTTATACTAGCTGTTAACTGTGGCTTCGCCCGTAGGTCTATCTCAAAAACGGTTAGATTAATCTTCACGAGACTTACACTGGCAGATAGTACGCCTCATATAAAGTGATTTAAGCAATTTTAAGTTATACTAGTTGTTAACCGTGGCTTCACCCGCTGTGTTATTACGAAAAGGGTTGACCCGTTATTCACGGGATTTTCGCTGGTAAATAGCGAACCTTGTAAAAAGTAATTGAGGTTATTCTGTTTTATACTAGCTGTTACTCGCGACTTTAATTGCATGAAATTTAGTAAGATTTTAACACATTCTTTATTTTTAATACGAGAAATAATTATCACCTTATTTTTTACGATTCGACATTATAATTATTAGCAACTTAAATGTAATTCTTTCTAATAATATTTTAAGATATCGTTTTATTAGACCCTTATACAGTGTAAGTGAGCACTAAAGTAGTTATATGGTGGGTTAAAATTCTAAATATGTTACTGATGGTAAACCTCATTTGAAGCCTCATTATAACCTAATTATAATAACGTTAAAACTTTTCGTACATCTTCTATTTACTATAATAAAACTGTAACAAGGACAAATCTGTACATTAAATATTTTTGAAAATTTTAATTGGGGTAGACTTTGTTATTTATTTAACATATAGAATCAACAACAGTAACATAAAATAAAAAGCTAAAAAACATACATGCAAATACTTAAAAATTATTTATGTCACTATTTACAGTTGACTACAGCATTGATGAATATAAGATACGATGCGGAAGACAATAAAAATAAAAGAAATAATACGAGATCAGCCTGTGCATATCCAGTACCGGGTGACTTTCGTCATTATGGCCGGCATGACAGCGGCGACCGGCGATGGATAATCTGTCTCTCGATGGTCGCCACTGTTTTTGGATTGTACTATGCTTACCATCAGGCATAGTGCAGTCACTTTGTCGTGCTGCAATAAAAAAAAATGTATAACTTAAAAATTAATTAAAAAAGATCCTACAGAAATTAATTAAATAAAAAACTAATTTTAGATTTGAAATTAGATAAGAAATTACTAAATAAGACTTGTAGATATAGACGCCAAAAATAATCTTTTTAAAATTTTTGTCTGTCGGTCTGTCCCTGTGAACACGTATCACTCTGAAAGTACTGAACCAATATTGACGAAACTTGATACAGGAATAACTAATATTACAAGATTATATATAGGATACTTTTTGTATATACTATAATAAAACTGTAACAAGGCCAAATCTATACATTAAATATTTTTTGAAAATTTTAATTGCGGTAGACTTTGTTATAGATATAGAAGCCAAAAATAATCTTTTTCAAATTTTTGTCTGTCTGTCTGTCTGTCCCTGTGAACACGTATCACTCTGAAAGTAATGAACCAATATTGATGAAACTTGAGACAAGGATAACTGATATTACAAGATTATATATAGGATACCCTTCGTCCCAGAAGACCCAAGGGGTTTTCCAGGATAACGGATTAAAGTCTAGAATCTAAACACGTTTTACTGTGAAAGTACTAAAGGTTACATTTGGAATACTTTTTGTCTCATAACGCACAAGGGGTTCTCCAGGATAAAGGACGAAAGTAAAAAATTTGAAGTTCATGAAATTCTTAATGGATTTTGCTATTTTTTCTTTGTGATGTATATAGCAGGTACTTTATCTAAAAAAAAAATAAGCTACAGTTCATCAGCCTATGCTTCTTTAAAAAAATTAAAATGGGTGACTAGTGGGATTCGAACCAACGTCTTCGTCTATACGCTAAAACCCATATACATTACGATTGCGCTATGACGAACTGACGTTTCTATGCGAAATTATCAATCGGTTGAATAAAACGCAAGGAATTGTCCAGATAACGACAGACAAAAAATTGTAGTTAATGTAACTAGACTTTTTTGCGACACCTTAGTACAAGAGCCAGCAACGTTGGAAGAACTAGAATTTTAGAAAAGCTGAATCTTTAATTTAATTTCCTTTATGCCCGTCCAATCAGGATTCAGGGGACTTGGAAATCGATTAACGTTGTGTTTTTTAATGTGCATCAAAGCTTTAAATGTTAAAATTTTCATTTATTAATAATTTTAGGATATATTTTTTAATATCTTTTAAACGTTATTAAAATACGAATTTATCACAGCCAATAGCAATAAATCGGGCGTACTATTGAGTAAATAACTGAATAAATGTATGAAAGATTCAATTTATGTCTAATTTTTTTATATCATATAGGAGGCAAACGAACATGCGGATCACCTGTTGTTAAGCGATCACCGCCGTTCATAGATACTAGTAACACCAAAGGAGTCGCAAGTGCGTTGCCAGCCTGTGTTTAGGGGAATTTAGAGAAAGGGAGAGAAGAGGGGAAGGGAGGAGAGATGGATCTCCGGTGCTCTCACTGACCGAACGAAACGCATAAATGCAAGCACTGTTACTTTACGTCGGTTTTCTGTAAGAAGGTGGTGCTACCCCGGACGAACCGACCCATTCATGCTGAAACCAAGAATAGCTTTAGCGTGGTTCTACCACTTTCTGAAAGAATAATAATAATTTACTAATAATAATAAAATTGCGATTATCCCAACATGGTTTTATATTACTTTATTTTATATTTACAAAAATGGCACATTATTATGATTAACAAAAATGTCTGGCAATAATAATTCAATATTTTAATTGCTTTTGAAGTTAGTGAAACAAAACATCATAAAGTTATTTAAAAATTAATATTTTTGTCTATATAGGTGCGATATGCATAAATAAACGCAACACTTACCGACAGCCAGGTAGCCCAGCTCCGTACGTTGTTCGGAAGAACATAGAAATGTACATAAACTGGCTAAATAAAATACGCTTTTGAAAGCATTCCTAGCTCTTAGACGAATAGTTATAGGTAAGTGACAGTTGACGCGTCGACGCGATGGTCATATTTTTTTCATTTTTATATTTTTCTTATTTCTTATTTCTTATTTTTACTATAGATTGTAATTTTTTTTAAATACAAATTGAGGATACTTATGATAAAGTAAGTGGTTGAGATGATTATTTAATTTTTGATTTATTATTTATAAATTTACGTATTATGTATGTGCAAAGTCTATATGCAGTAAGTTAAGTGTCGTGACAGAAAAAAAGGGAGAGACTGTGTATATATAATATAGAATATACATAAAATTTTCGTTTCAATAGCAAACCAAATCAGGCATTATTACATATTGATGTATTAACTTTTATTAAGTATATTAATCCAGGTCAATCATTATTTACGTCATAAATATATTTTATCGTTTAATTTACGATGTAACCCTATCAATTGATATTTTATAATGTAAACTATACTGACTGTAGATGTCTACAAAAAAAAAAGGAAAGGACTTTGTTCCGACCGGGGGTCCATAGACCCCTCAAGATTTTTTTACATTACCGCCAATATATGTAGGTTAGTTTTTATCTTAATTAAACCAGGCAGATGACGCTACAAACGGGTTCTAGGTTTATTATAGGTTTTTATGTATTTATTATAAGTTTTTGCGTTTAAATATTTATTTATTTACAATACAAATACAATTGATAACCAATTTGGTGCAGACGAAGTTGCCCGGTTCTGCTAGTCTTTTATAAAATCATCCTTCATTATGTACTGGATATTGTTTGTTATATAAAATTGTGATGTCATGTGGCATATCATATTTTATACATTGGATTAAGATATATAAATATATTTAATTTTTTAATTTCCTTGTCAAACATAATATATAGACAAATAATAGTATACAATTCGTCTGTGTATAATGTCTGATATATAAATAAATTTAAAAAGATTGAGTTTTAAGTGAAATATCGAATAAAAAAATTAAATACTTTATACACTTACCATTTAAATCATATACCACAGAATAGCTCTCTTGTAATAAAATAAATAACACGATATAAAAAATGGCAAACATTATTTTCGCTCGTTTCTTTTTTAATTGACGTTTCAGGCAAAGGTCTTGATTTCGCAATTCGTGTTAAACAACTGTCGTTTCTCTAAACAATTCCACTTTAACTAAACGCTAGACAAGTGTATATACATACGTATATGAATATGTTAATAGTATTAGTGTGGGCTTGATTGTTCATGACTAACGACTTGTCTCAGCTTCGTGTATCTACTGAGATATTCATTGAAATAACATACTTTAATAAGGTTTTTTTTATCGAGATCTTATTTATTTTATTGGGTAAGGATTAAATATATGCCATCAAAAACAAAACGTAAAAAAACAAAGTCTCGCAATTCAGTTCTTCTACCGTAAAAAGTTGTGAGATCCATGTAATACCAAGTCAGTTACTTTTTTAAGTCCCTTTAAGAGGCCTTTTGTCTTAAGTTACTACGTCTTAATTAGCTAACCTAACAACACCTTATAATGACCATATTAATATAAAAATCTTTTATGTTTTCAATAAAATAGATTGACTTGGCTATCACATGAAAACACAATGCATCTTGTAAGATACTTGTAATACATATTTTTATCCACTCTGCGTACTATTGACTTACTAATGACTATATCAGGGATGTTGCTAATGACCTAAGACGCCATTGGTCGATGTTATCGGCCGTTCGTGACTCAGCTGAATGTTATAAAAGGAAAGTCTGTCGAGTCATCGGGCTAAGTAGTCCGGTGAAGCTGTAAAGGCCCTACAAGGCTAATAAAATAGTCAGTTCGTAAAAAAGGGGCATTTTCTCGGAGGGCACTCTCGCAGAAACATTATTGCGGGAGCATTCTCGCTCAGACAGTTGAGTGATTCATATCTACGGTACGAGTAATAGTTCGTGGTAACTATGTTCAGTGTTTTATTTCTGTATTTGCCAACGTTGTATTTAATTGTTCTTGGTGGACTGGACCTGACATGTCCCGACGTGTCTGAGGATTTGGTCTTGTCCTGACCTCACCTGACATGTCAGAGGATCTGGCTTGTGTGACTTGACATATTGGAGGAGCTGGCCTGTGAAAGACATGGCGAAGCGTGAACGTAGCTCATACTCGTTCGGAGCGTCGGCCCATCCGCTTGGAGTGCGATATATAGCTGTGTTCAGTAGTATGTTGCTTAATCGGCTGATATAAGTTAAAACGTTTTTTCTTTGATCGATTTAATTGATTCTGCTAAAAATATTACATTAAAAAAGATTGTTTAGTGGGATTGCCAAGTCAATATATTTTATTTAAAACATATTGAATATAGTATTATCATATGAGGATAACTCATCTTACGGTTATAATATAATTTATCGATTTATCTTAACTTTTTATAAATTCAATAAGCACATACTTAAACCTCCTTATATATAATGCTTCTGTCCGTGTGTATGTGATGGAACTCCTACTAAACCGCTGGACAAACTGTGATGATTTTTTTTGTCTGTTCAGGTAAATTCGAGATGTTTTACATTTACAATTGAACCCAGTAGGTGGCATAGCAATTTATTTCTAGAATTTTATTTAATTAACATGGCAGGATAATGTCCGTCGGGTCTACTAATATAAATATGTATATTTTATAGAGGTTTTGTGATAAATTCTCTATATGATAGTAAGCACCGTATTAAAATCGATTGCCTAGTCTAGAAGAAATACATACAGACACTAAAAACGATTTAGTTTTACAATAAGTATTTTTATAATAGTAAGCAAATTTGAATATATATTAAAATAGCGAAACAGAGATAATTATTTTTTTTGTATTTTATAACCGCTTATATCCTATTGATATTATTGATGAACAGGTTTGTCAAGATAGATTTATGTTTGTTGCTCTTTCATATAAAAGTTAGATACTACGGAATAGATTTTAAGGCGTGAATTTTTTTAAATGATTTTTATTTCCTTTTATAAATCTTCTTTAGGCATTAACCGTAGTATCAATACTATAAAATGCTGCAACCCTGGGGTAAATAAAACCACAGGATGCAGTGAGATAGGTTTTAAATATGAAAATCTCAAGGAGTAGGAAAATCAATGTTTTAAAAGGGATACAAGATAGAAAAGGAAGGGCTCACCAAAACTTTTTTTTTTTTATAATATCAAAGGAGGCAAACGAACTGGTGGGTCACGTGATGTTAAGTGATCACCACCGTCCATAGACACTAGCGACATCAGGGACGTCGCAAGTGCGTTGCCAGTCTGTATATGGGAGAATGGGGAGGGGAAGGAAAGGGAAAGCAGGATAGAGGAAGGGACGTGGGCCTCCGGCTCTCTCACTGACCGAACGAAACACAACAATGCAAGCACCGTTATTTCACGTCGGTTATCTGTGAGAGGGATGGTACTACCCCGGAGGAGCCGACCCATTCATGCTGAAACCAAAAATAGCTTCAGCGGGGCTCTACCACCTGCAAAAACTATACTAGTAGAATATCTAAAAATAAGAAGGTAGAGTTTTCTTAGCTGGACGAGGTTTCGGCCACGAGCACAGGGCTCAGCGGGGAACTACGAATGCACCACCGGAGGAAATTCTATTGCAGGCGACCAGCTGGACTGGCAGGTCAGCAGAGCACCGCTATACTCGCTGCAATCGGGTGGCTGTCCAACTCGGCAGGCTTAACTACTCTCAAGTAGGGTTTGGTCTGCACTAAGTAGTAGTATTAGGTCATAGTACCCAATATAAAAAAAAACCCCGAACATCTGAAAGCGACATTCGGTTTGAATAACTATTTGCCATGCTGGCATTTATAAAACTTGTGGGGGGGTTTTGTTAAGAAGTAATAATCTAATAGTATTATGTCTAAGCTTAAAAAAGGAAAACTCTGTGGGATTCCGTGTTTATTAATTGAAATTCCCATATAACGTAATCAAATCGAATGGCACACTATTGTTGACAGATATATCTTTACAAGTTCAATGTCAACAAAAATAAATTACACAATGGTTATATTACACATGGTAATTATTTAATGATGAATCTAAAGATTATTTAATACAATCAAGACTCGAACCTAACACGTGCTTGCCACGAGTCAAAGCCTAACAAAGTTGAATTGTTATCGGGGTTTACATGAAAAATGGATTGGATTGCCGTACACAACGCGGCACTGATCCCGACGAAGCTCGAGTCTATAACAAGAAACTCCTTACAAATAAGACACCGCCGACTCGCCTCACAGCACCAGCTGAGAAAAACATTCCTCACGCTTGCAACTCCAAATCGAGAAAGGAAGCCCCGAACGAACTCGATGAAGCACTTTGACAAATCAGACAGTTAACAGGATACCAGATTAGAAAACATATTCCAACGACGCGAGCGCCTCAAATTATAATTCAATTAACAAGACCCAATTGTTTCAATTGTAATAAATTCAGGCAATAATATTTTGATATTTTGGAAATTATAAAGTGTTTTTTTTTTATCTATAGTAAAGGTAATTGTTTTATCTAATTTCGGCACAATTTAATATTAACTAAGATCTGAGAGCAACGGCAATAAGCCATAGACGATGCACCTAATAAATAATGATCAAATGAATTACAGAAAAGTGTTTACGACCCATCTGATGAAATAAGTGTGTCATTAATACTATATTGTCTGTGGAATGTGTGATGTTAAGTTATTATTAAAAAGATATGTGGACTAATTCAATATATATCTCGTTAGAATTTGCAACGTGACAAGTATACTAGATCCAATTTAAAAGTAATAAGATGCTTGCCGGTAAGGCGGATGCCGCACCATCTAGTTTGTGTATCCAAAGTTGTGCCGATACGGGGTCGGGGCGACTTTGTCTTTTTATCACCATACTGTTTTATACACCCGACCCGCTTGCCGTTAATACCTGATAATTGCACACAGTTGTCGATATATTTTGTGTACAATCTGCTTTGGTTTAAAGAGTAAATAAGGAACCATCTGCGCCTTTTTCAGCTCATAAAAAACGTTGTTGTATATGTATATATGTATCGGCCGCGCCTAGCGCCAACGACTATTATATTAAACAGTGTGAAATCATCCGTGCTGCCTTTCACTTTTCTCGTCCTTGATATAACAGTTTTACGTGCGTGAACGAACTGGTGGCTACCAACAGCAAGTGATACTCATGGACGTTCGAAGATTGGCAGCCGCATCCAGGGGATACTCGGTAAGCGAAGTGCTGTATACATCCCCTATCGATCACATACTTTCAAATTCCCGTAGTATAGACACAAACTGACACGCATCCTCGTGTTTAGTCATAATAACTTCTGGTAGTTATTTTATTTAGTTTTGTTCTTTCCGCGGGGGCAGCTACTCTTCCCCCTTACGGCTTTCCCCTCCTCAGTATACCGCTACAGGGTATTGTATCATGCGCATCACCATTTAACGCACGCGTCGAAGTTATTGTTATAAGCGCCACAGTGTTTAGTGTATGTGTCGCGAGGAATCCGTGAACGCTCTGTGTCTTGGACAAAGAGTTTCTTCACCACCGCAGCGCTGAAACCAGCGACTGGACTCACTATATATGCCAAGTAAGTGTATATGCTTCTTTTACCCAGCTCAATTGATTCTATACCCTGGAATCCTTCGATTGAGCATATATCCGGTAATACCCTTGCCCTCATAATTAACAAATAATACAATCCACATCTCTCGGTATGATAAACCCACATTAATGGGGGCGAAAGGACTTAAGGCTTTGACCAAATTTTAACGGCCTAAACCCAACAACTCCTCAACTGCTGAGTAAGCACGGCTATTTAGATGCCTATCTCACTACAATATTTGCCTATCGATTTTGACTACCTAAAGAGTTCGGACTTAGTTCTTTAACTAGTCCTTTTTTATTTCATTGATGTTTCATGTAAGTTATCTGTTACTCCAGAAATACTTCAACCAGATATTTACTCACGTCGTACATGGCTGGTAGGTTTATATCAGAATACGCCTAGGATTGAAAATAAAAAATTGACACGGACAAAACTGCGAGACAAACCTCGTTGTTTGAAGATTTTAATTATAAGAATCGTAGGTAATTACTGGTAGCAATAGGAATAAATTTTTATTACGATATTTGTATGATAATTTAAATAAAATTAGCATAATTGTGTAATTTTTAATAAAGCAAAAACATAAGATATCAAAGTTCGTATGTGTATCATGAATATATGCTTAGGAATGTTTTTTTTTTTTACTTTTAGGTAGTAATTATATATAATACTAGCAGGGCCTGCGACTTCGACCGTGTAGACGCTAATGAAAAAACAGTGATTAATCAAACCATCTGAATGTATTAAGTTCATTTATAAAATCTTTGGCGGGATTATAGTCTGTCGTGTAATGGATTTTATATTTATAATCTTGTATTATTTAACTCTGTATCGTGTAAAATTAGTGGTGTTTTACGTAATATAGTTGGTTTGTTGTGCATAAGTAAAGTGAATGGATAATAATACCACGGAACATGAAATTCTGAGATGCCACAAAAACTCCCAGGAAGGTTCTAGCAAGGGATCCACCATCTAGTTAAAATATTGATTCACACGATGCTTAATATTGAAATGATCGCACGATGCTTGTGATATTATTGACAATGTGACAATGACAGTAATAGTCGGAAAGATTGATTGCCAAAAAAAAAGAAAAAAAAAGTTATCTGATTTTCTTCTGTCGTGGCTCTCGTGACGTCATTAAATGTTCAACAACTTTTGATAGACCGAAATTATTTTAATGAAATGAAGTGTAACTCCTTGTGATTTTTTAAAAAGATTTTATCATTAACGCAATACTGTTCAAATAAACAGATAGACATTTTCACAAATAATTAAGATGTACTCTATTACTTACTCCTAGATACCCTGCAAAATTTTGTTTACGAAAATCTTAAGTACAGACACGTTAGATTTCCATTTTTATTATACGGATAAATTACTATAAGACATTTTAAGAATTTTCCACTATTAATTAATATTATTTCTATCATTTGAAATTGCTATCCTATGCTACAATCAATCAATATAATCGGTTGCCAAAACAAAGAATAAATTACAAAGGCTCTAAGTGATTACTCAAGAAAAAGTAAACAGGGGGGCCTACCCAAGTTGCTTATCGACAATCACTAACGCAAATATAAAACGAAAAAATGTATGGCGATGAAAATCACGTGTCTATCACGTGATATAGCGCTCAGATATGTCATCTCCATACATTTTTTGTTTTCTATTTGCGTTAGTGATTGTCGATAAGTAACTTGGGTGGGCTCCCAGTATTATTAAATTAGACGCTCAATTAGCCAATTAACTTCTTTATCCAACTGCGGCAAATTCAACGTTGTTTTACTATTTTGGCATATATCCGAGCAATGCAGCTTCACCGCATGGGCATGTGCACTTTTTCTGCCCAGAGCGATAGACATGGCATTCCTCGAACCCTAAGACAATGATCTAAATACTTATTTATAGTAAAAAATTGAATTGACTGATTTTATAGTTTGAAATTCATACGACGCTAAAAAGTGAAGTTGTGTAAATTGAAATTTCTAAAATAGCTATTGAGAGTAGGAAAATAAAGGAAGGTAAAAACATACAAACTCGAGAAATTAATTCATTCGTTTTTATTCCTATATAATTTCAAATGTGTGAAGGTTATATTTTTCATCAACCTATTTAACGGAGCTTCCACCATTAGGAAGAAAGGAACCGCTAGGAGATACGACAACGTTGCTATTCCGAAAACACAAATATGCTAAAAAAGAAAAAAAAATGTTTCAAAATTGTGTGCTGGTATGAACTTTAACTGCTACAAATAATCGATGAAATGACAAATAAATTTAACTGACAAATAAGGAAGGATTAGAAAACTCTTGCAATTTATCGGTATTTGGTGTACATCGGTATATGTATCATAGGGGGCAAAGGAATAGGTGGGTCGCCTAATTACCGCCGTCCATAGACACTAGCAACACCAGAGGAATCGCAAGTGCGTTGCCAGCTTGTGTTTGGGGGAGGAAGAGGAGGGGAGGTAAATGAGAAGGGGATGTGGGCTTCCAGAGCTCTCACTGACCGAACGAAATAGAACAATGCAAGTACTATTACTTCACGTCGGTTCTGTTTGTCGGATTGTAGTACCCTAGGTGAGTCGACCCATTAATGCTGAAACTAGCTTCAGTATGGTTCTATCACGTACAGTTATCTGATAGCATTTGACCGTTTCTTTATACGTATACCTCATACTATAACTCATTTATGATAACTAGAATTACTACTCTTCTAGGCTACATTATCTATTTTGCATAATGATAATTAATTTTGTTGTTTGAGTATTGTAACGAGTATTTTCTTGTTGTAATTACTGCCAGCTATGACATACTCACGGAAGAATGTATAACATTGTTGATAAAGATGAAAAAATCCTGAGCTACACAACTCAACTAGATTGTCCTGTCAAGTCCTTTGGGACAGTTCGAGTATTACGTAAGCAGAATTTTTGCAATTTCAGATCACCCCTACCCTCTGTTCAGCAAAGTAAGCGCATTGCTTCTTACCCCCCCCCCCCCCCCCCCCTTCAAAGCTTATGTAAACTAGAGCTGTTACCGCGACTTCGTCCACGTGGAATAGTTACTTTGGGTTAAGGCTAATACACAGCGAAAGCTCTCAAAAAGAAACATTCTTTATTGGTACTCCCCTGCTATTGGTATTAGCGTGGTAATATATGGTCTCTAGCCTCGATAAATGAGTTATATAACACCGACGAAATTTTTCAAATCGTACCAGTAGTTCCTGAGATTAGCGTGTTCATCCAAACAAACAAACAAACTCTTCAGCTTTATAATATTACTATAGATTTATGTAACTATTTTTTAATTCATTCTGATTTCATTATTGATTCATAGGCAAGTAATGAACAAAGGAAAAAGTTGGGAATTTATTGAAGACTTTCGAAAATTTAACTTATTGTGGTTCGCTATTAGGACGATAGCAGCTCAGTAGATAAGTTCGTACGCCTCTATTAAAATAAGAAGGATCTTACCAAAAACCAGAAAGACACGGGCATCATAATATGTCTCACGCCCAGCAAAATGTAGATGAAATTAAAATGTATAAGATAAACACTGTATGTAAGTCTACCGGGGACGACCCATCCTCGCCACTCGAAGAATTCACAAAGAATTGCTGAAAAATACGATAAAGTAATTAATAGGTTAATTACTTTGTTATACAATATATATAATATTCGGAAATAATGCATTTTACATTTAAATATTATAGTGGACGTAACTTTGTACTATCGTTGGGAATTGATTGGACGCTATAAATCTTGGTTAGTTATTAATATTTTGCAGACCCTTTATTACCTCGCACATATAAAATCAAATAGTTATTAGTTGTAATGAGATATGGTAGCAGCCAATAATTCTAGGCGGAAGGGCAATGTAAATGCGTTATTTAATCAAATACTTTTTACCATGTTTGTATTTACTTATTTTCTTCATGTATTCCAGTATAATCTAAGGACTGTTCATAGTCTAAGACCTTGATGGAATGAGGATTTCATATATTAAACATAATATATATATAATTCACAATTAGATCAGAATATAAGAAAATTATAAAAATAGGAAGAAGATGAAATATAACTGTCTATTTTAAATATAATGCAATTAAAAGGAACTGAAATAATTCTGGAAATTTTCACAAGTATTCACACAAAAACTAAAAGAAACGATTAGCACCATAAAGAGGAAAAACAATAAACATTTATTAACTCCTATATTATTGATGAAAATTTGTAACAGTGAAATTGAAATACCAATAAAACTATGTGTGAAATTCAAAATGAAAAATAAGTAGGATGCATATTTTTATATCTACACTTATTTATATTATAAATCTGAAGAATATGTTTGCTTGAACGCGCTAATCTCAGGAAGTATTGCTCTGATCTGAAATTTGATTTCTTTCAGTCCTAGTTAGCTCATTAACCGAGGAACGTATAGGCTATCATCACGATAAGGGTAATAGGAGCAAAACAACAATAAAAAATTTTTCCTTCTTGAGAGCTTCTGCTGCGTGTTAGCGTTAGCCGAAAGTAACTATTCCACTCGGACAAAGTCGGGAACACAAGCTAGTCGATTATAATATTAGAAAATTGATTACAATAAAAAACTTGGTCCAGATGACTTTTTTACATTGCAAACTTGATTACCCTCAGTGACAGAATTAAAAATAAGGATATCTGAAAAAAAAGAACACTTAAGTGCAGGAAATCGGGATATTTATTGCTTGATGATGCTATTGATGATTGGATAGGAGTCTTCAACAAGATATGGCCAAGAGAATGTAGCCAAAATTTAGGCAGACCAGCAGTAAAATGAATCGACGACATCACAAATCTTATGGATAAAACCTGGATGAGACTGGCACAGAACAGGAAAGAGTCATATGATACGAATACTATACAAAAGGTTACAAAGAGCTGACCATGTTAATGAACATGATAGTATTGCCCTATTCTATGCTTATTTCAGTGTATTGTAATTATATTATTTTTTAAAATAGAATCACTTATTAATCTAATTAATAGTGTAACCCTTACTTCGACATTTCATAACCATGCATGTGATCCCAAAGGCAATTATAAGGGACAGTATAAATCGAATCATCGCAGCATACAGCATTCGGACAACAAGAGAACTTCGCTCCCTTTCGTTGTAAAAAATACTAGCCGAACAAACCACTCCGACGATCCCTGGTATAACTAGCCATAAGAGAGCTGTATATGCCTGAAATAAAAGTTAAGTAATAGATTTATTAACATTTCTGGATTTATTTCTATTGAAGAGCATATTTTTTACTCTTATCTCAACTAAGTAGGGTCAGCACAACATATTATTTTCATTTTCGTCATCAGCTGTTAGCTTCACAAATTTTATATACATATTTTTCTTCACTCAATCCATTCATACAGTTTTCGGTCTTCCTCTATCCCTATTCACCCAGCTTCTCGTTTGAAACTCTCTGGTTAAACAACTTTCGTATATCTTCGTGGCATGCCTGTACCTGGCTAATCTATTATTCCTTAACTTCTCTGTTACTGATGCTATTATCAAACATCCTCTTATGTACTCATTCTTAATCTTATCTATTCCGGTTACACCACTCATTCACCTTAAAATTGGCCACTCTGTCAAATGTAATCTTCTCTCACCTATCACATTCGTAATCCAGTACTCAGATTCATAAAGCACCACAAGTCTTAGAACGGTTTTATATACATTCATCTTGAGTTTAAAGAGCATACGTGGGTCAAAAATAGCATCAGTCACCTCTTACCATTTCATACATCCTGTATTTGTCTTCCTTCTTACGTCGTTATCTATAAGGTTGTGTTCGATCAATGAACCCAGCTACCGAAAATCGGAACAAGCTAGTAAGTATAAAAGTTTGGATGAGTCTGCAAAATTTACCTTGTTTCCTGAAATAGTTACTCCTATGTTTTGCCACTTGTATATGAGAATCGCTATGATCATACCCACGATATAGCTAGACATATTATTGTGCCCGTAGATATGGAGGTAGTAGAATGTGTCACTATAGAATCCTCTGAAGAATCTGTTGTCGATTATAAAATTGGTATTAATATAAAAGCAAGAAAAGAACGAAGATATATTTATTGTAGTAAACACATAGACAATCACAATAGTAGAAAAATAGAGTTACAAAGACTTATATAACATGGAAAAAGAATATACGTCAAAAACTATTAAGATTATACCACGGTCGAACTGCAAAAGCGCATAATTCAGTATGTACTGACTGTCATCTTTCGATAATATTTTGATTTCATGATGTTAAGGAAAAGACAAAAATTAAAATAAACGATAAAACTTCCAAAATATATTATCAATCCTTTATAGTAAATACTAGCAGCCTATGATATTTGACTTAAGGTAAATGATTCATGACAAATTAAAGCTTTTCACCCAGGGATAACACTAGGATGTTATTCTGTGGAATTGCTTATTTAAATTTAAGTATAGCAGAAACTATGTGAGGATGAAGATTCATCGACAACCTTCGTATTGTAAACTAACAATTTACAAGAATCTCTTGAAACGTTAATGAGTTCACTATCGCAGACGTAAGAATATATCAATAGACTACCGGCAAGCGATATTCAACGTATAGTCCTCTTCATCGATTTCGATTTAAGTGACTCCAAAACGTTTCACTTCTTTCAAGCGTGGGTCCTATTGGGTCCCAAACTTTAACGTAGAGGTAGGTCGAATGGGATAACAGTAACATCTTCTTTAAAATAAAAAAAACTACTACAAAAGCTTACTTACTCTGGCGTAAAAAATACTACAGCATCGAGATCGTGCAGCCAAACATGAAATGCGGGTAGTATCAAAGAGAGAACCAGAAGAAATGCGAGTACCATACCACGGCCTCTTGACGTAGTTGCAACAAGTACGGCCAAACCTATGAGAAACAACTGAGTGTCTGATGCGATGTGCCTAGAATATACCATATATCTAGTTAAAATATTTTTACATTCATATGGAATTCTTTGGTAGATGAGAGTTTCTTTTTGTTGTAGTTAGACGTAGTAGTGGTCAATCAGTTCTAGGCGGAAGTGCAAAGTAGCATCCACCATAGTATTGAGAATAGCAGTATCTATATGTGTCTTTCTTTTCGGCTAAGCCAAATAAAACTCTGTAACTACGCTAGCAAATGTATAAGCACTGAAAATGTTGTTGTGATTGTAACATAGTACTTGTATTTTTCTGTTATCTGAATTACTTACCACGTATGAATAGCGCAGTATATATTATCAGATATGTAGTTATTGAAATAAAATATATGAGACCACCAGTACTTTCGGCAGCTTTGCACAACCGAGTTACTGACATGAAAGTTCCAGAGCGGTCCTGACCCGAGATGACGAAGCCAAGTCATTGTGAATGCTATCATTACCGCCAACGCTGGAGTCAATCTGCAACCGGTTACATTTTTATTAGTTGCGAGAAAATTTCAGTGAACTACACAAATAGAAAAATAATACAATATGGGTTACATCATCTGATTTACTTTAGAACTCAGTAATTCTGCATTTTAACCTAAGGTGTGGTAGCTGTATAAAGCAGAATGCCTTACCGCAAGCTTAGAGAAACAGTGCTCGCCAAACACTGATAACACTGACCCTTTCCATAACGGATTAATCGAATCATTACACGATCACCCCCACACACGTGCACGCCTACACGCTTACACATGAAAGTGGAAGGGTTTACTTTTTTTCCCTTATCGAACTGAAAAACTCTCAATTTTCCGATAACAAATATATGGAAGAGTTGTTGAGGCTTGTATGCTTGGTACACATATACGGTTCAACAACTCATACATATATGAATAGTTAGCTAGACTAGCTAAGATAGGTCGCGATTTTGCATGCAACAGGCAACAGCCAAGCCGAGGTGTGCCGTGCACCCTTGAGCTGGTTGCCATAATAAAATCGGCTGAGTGCCTTAAGCGCTCGCCTTAGTAGTCCGGTGAAACTGTTAAGACCTTGATGGGTCAATAGCGTAGTCATTTCGAGAAAAAAAAAAGTGTGGTAGCTGTGAACCAGAAAATAAGATACTTTAAGATACTACATCATTATTAAAGGTAATTATGTAATTCAAAGGAAGCTCTATGAGTTTTATAGTTATAAAAGTTCGTTTCAAAATTTGGAAGACCAACCAATATCGGATTCTATTATCTTTTTTGTTTTTTCAGTTACTTATACTTCGGTCCTTTTAATACTATCTTCAGGTTTTTAAGTACACGTTGTGCAAATTAATTCAGACGTTTTTTTCACAAATTGCCAGGCAATCAATTAATTCCAGGTAGATGTATAAAGTAACATCCATTTATGATGGATTTCTGTAAAGTGTCACCTTTATCGGTCAAAGAGAGTTTTAGGCAAGAGTAGTGTGAGCAAATACTGAACCGTAAAATGAATGCATTACATGTATAATGAAACTGCTAGTGCTGATTCTAAATTTCTGGATATAAGAGGTTACTTTGTAATAGGAATGTGAGCGTCAGCGATTTATTAGGAAAAAGCCGTGCTATCGTATGAATCCCAGCATCTTATTTCTCATAGTCAATAGAAACTTATTTCACTTTTAATTTTTAACTTGAAAGCATTGTTCCACGCATTATATGTCAGTATATATGGTATAATGGTATATATATATATATATATATATATTTTATAGCATTTAACAGTTACTAAAAAAAATGATCCTAAAAAAACTACTACCTACTAAATTTTGTCAAAATCCGTTCAGTAGTTTTTGCGTGAATCCTGTACAAACGCCAGACAGACAGACAAAATTTTTAAAAAGTACACATAAGTGTTCTGTTATTGATTCGAAACCACCCCAGTGTATTTTTTCTTTAAAATATTTAATGTACAAATTTCATCCCGTTAGCCTTTTATTATATGTATTAAATAAGTAGGCCAGTATAATAACGGTGTCCGTGACCGTTTTCAATTTGCAATGTTTCTCCTTTGTTATACTTCTTGGTAGTCTTGGTATTTTTCCAGCCACAGAAAAGAATAAATAATATGTTTTCGTTACCTCCACCAACGCAAGAATATACCCGTAGGGATTAAAGTCCACGTGATTCTTGATTTGAGGCTTTCTGTGCGTACCAAAAAATTATATGTCAGTAAAAATCCCGATATGACGAAAAATATTTGTACAACCAACGATCCATTGTACATGAGAAGGTGTAGTGAAGAGTTGTAAGTCTGAAAGTAAAAAAAAAATGTAATAGAAGTTCATACTGATACAGGAAGCTTCGGAAGTTCATGTCACAGTTTATTATAATTAATATACCCACACTTAACAAAGATCGTTGAGACCTACTTTACATTCTAAAATTAGAGGATAACTAACGTTGTACTACTTATAAGGTCGCTTGATCTGGAATACCGTTATGTTAATGCACTACTACAAGTGCTATATGACATTCGAATCGATGATGACTTAGTCGACGTTTTCTGACACCACGTCAATATACGTGGGTTCGAATCAACTGAATTGGAGGTTTCTGTGAAAAAAGCTATATATAACCCGCAAGTTTAAAATCTATCTTCTAGCACCTATTTGTGTGTTTCGAAAGTTGCATTTGATAGGCAGTCACCTCTAGGCTTAGCGTGTTTACTATCTTAGACCACATCGTTATTTAACATCAAATGAGATTATGGAAAAACCTACAAAGCATAAAAAACTAGTTTATAGTAATCCAAAGATGTAGATTTTTAGGATTTCGGTCACCACGTCGATGTACGTTAGTTGGAATCAACTGAGTCAGAGTTTTCAGTGAACAAAACATTGTAATGAAACCACAGCGTGGTATATCGCTTTTTCTAAGTCAGACTGGTTAGGTATCACCTTCTAGTTGAAAATCTTTAATCAGGCATCGCTTCTTATGTTACGGCAGCTACACTTGAGAGTCAGTCACCCCTAGGCTTAGCGTGCTTACTATCTTAGACCACATCGTTATTTAACATCAGATCAGATTATAGAAAAACGTCAAAACCTACAAAGCATAAAAAACGAATCCAAAGCTTAGATGGAGATTTTTACCTTTTCAAATGTGTGTGGTCTATCTGTAAATCCAACTCCAATGAGACATATTGAATGGCAATAAACCGTTAACAAGTTTGTTATCGTCCTGAAATATACAGCAGAATCATAATAAAAAATACTCCAAAATACTTGAAGGAAAATCGTTGAAGCAGAAATGATGTCCGGCTCAATTGACAAAATTCTCTGGATGCTTTCAATGGTGAGTTGTGGAAAATATGTAATAAAATGCTTGCAATAGTTATGTAATGGAGAATTATGATAAAGAAACACTAACTTTATTTCCAAAATGTCAGGAAAATATCATCTAGCATTTCTACTAGTAGTAGAAGCTATTTTTGGTTTCAACATGAATGGGTCGGCTCCTCCAGGGTAGTACCATCCCTCTCACAGATAACCGACGTGAAATAACAGTGCTTGCATTGTTGTGTTTCGTTCGGTCAGTGAGAGAGCCGGAGGCCCACGTCCCTTCCTCTTTCCTGCTTTCCCTTTCCTTCCCCTGCCCCTTTTCCTATATACAGGCTGGCAACGCACTTGCGACGTCCCTGATGTCGCTAATGTCTATGGACAGTGGTGATCACTTAACATCACGTGACCTACCAGTTCGTTTGCCTCCTTTAATATAAAAAAAAAAAAAAACTATTTAACAGTTCTCCTATCTTTTATTAGAAAACCAAGATTACAAGTTTAATATTATGTTCCCATAAAGGCTTCACTGATTAATTTTGCTTTTATTATTCTCACCTTGCTCCGTAAAATCCTTTAAGTCTTTCCAGTTTAGGATCTCCAACTTTTGAGTTCACCAACCAATTCCAGTTTTGTTTAATAGAGAAACTCAAGAGGTATTTATTTCCTAAAATATCTAGCCAACATCTAGTATTAAAAATTAGAGTCTCATAATAAAATTAACATATCCGTTAGAAGAAGCTTTCAAGCACATTTTCTTAAATATTTATTTTAATTTTTATCGTAGTAGCTTGCTGTATCCAAATATGATTATATCTTATTGGTTTACAAATTTATAATATGGGAGCAAAACATCTGAATAATGGAATAGTTGTAACCGCTAAAGAGGATCACCTCAATAATATCCTAAATGTTACTGGCGTAAACGACAGACATCTAAAAGAGGAGTGTAATGTGAAAGTCCAAATATGATTTCCGTATACGCTCCTCAGAAAGTCCAGAAAGTCATAAAAAACGAAAAGGGAAACAGCAAAGTTAAGGACTACTGTTGTCTCTATCCCCAATCAGATCACCTACTCAAAAACAGAGAGAGAGAAATCGATTAGAAAGTTAAAAATTAACTGATCAAGAATAGTCAACCTGTGTCATATTTAATTATACAAGACAAGTTTTGCTTGCGACTTCGCAACTGTTAATATAGCTTTAATATATTCTTCGAGAATAGTATTTTCTTTTGGGTAAAAAGTACCCTATATGCTTTAGTTTATTTTACTTTTTTTATCCAGTACCTCTGACAACGTGAATGCAAAATTTCATGACTGTCGTGTATTTTATGTCGGATGATTTTTCTAAACTATTTCAGTTCGATAAAGGAAAAACAAAAATAAAACCCTTTCCCTTTCATGTGTAAGCATGTATGCGTGCACGTATGTGGACGTGATACGTGTAATGTTGTTGAAGTTTAAAGAGATGCAATATTGTATATATCCCTCTTGTTGGGAAAGTTTGGCAGCACAACGGCCAGAATGGCGCAGGATGGTAAACAGCCAAGTACGCGAGTTCGAGGCTCAGCGTAAAGCTGACCTTGATACCAAACGCGACTAGTTAAAGAATCGCCCTCCTGCTGCCATAACATCTCATTTTGAGATCGGCGTACTCACGTGTCCTCAATGTTCACGAAGTTTCGCAAGTTTATGTAGCCTACATAAGCCATCTTCGAGCACACCAGCGCCGCTTATAAGTTTAGGGGTCAAAGTGGGTCACCATGGCCGAAACCGGTCGGACCAATCAATGTTGTTGAGTGTTGTAAGATTTTGTGTTACGTTTTTATTCAATGTATAGATCTATGATTATATGTAGAGATTTATAATAGCTTTGATAGCTTATTCTGCAATAGTAGTAATATAATTTGTAGTATTTACCTTGGTCTTTTTCATCTCGTCTGTTGTTTAGAATGTAATCATATAAGCTTCCGATAAGGTTGATTAATAAAATTGTGAAGAACACACCGGCTACACACCAATCAAGAAGATCTATCTCACTTTTAACATCCTTCCTGTCGCAATAATATACTTGTGATACCTTCGACTGCAGCTTATAAGATCTAAATAAAATGGTCTTAAAACACTCGTCGAGGATGTATGTCAAGTCCTCACTGTCATTAGGTGGATGATCTTTTATAAATTCACCACATGTTTTCTTCAAACACACACCTCTCTCTATGCGACTGTGATTGTAATGTTTTAGGGTTGCCTTTGAATATTCCTGAAATATAAAATTTCAAATTACTGTATTACAAAATTATAATTCATAAAACTGACGAAAATAATAATTTAATAATAACTACAATTTTATAGGAATATAAGACTTTTCAGGAATAGTAATCTTATATGCAAACGACACAAAGGTGTTATTTTAGTTTATTAAAATGGCTTTCTACAATGTTTATTTATATTTCCATGCTTTAGTGATGAACTTCCTAGTCTATATTCAATTCTAGTGTGAAATTTACATGATCTTTTCAAGTGAAAACTTCTTTAGACGGGTTGAGCGGTATTTTTTGGCAAGAGATAAATCCCTCAACTTCATAATTGGCAAGTATACGTACTCCCAGGTGGATGGGGGTTGGAGGCCTACTCGTGACACCTCATGCGTTTTTCCTTGAATAGTTGAAACCAGGCGATGTCTCATGCTTTGATTGACTTTCGTGGATTAAACCATACTATTTAGCACGGTACATGGCTAACTCCTCTCGTTAACTGCTTGAGATGTTAAATGCAGCCCTGTCATGTTTAACACAATCCTTAAAGCGGAGCATAGGACGCCAGTCAGACCTCTTTGCATGTGCAAATTCCCTGAGCAGAATTTGCTTTGAAAATTGAGTTCGTTCCATTCGGTGCATATGGCCTAGCTAACGCAGTCGTTTCTTTTTGAGAAGTGTGTCTCACTCAAAATGGACTCGTTACGTGATCTTTCCACGTTATGCCCAACAAGCTTCAAAGACATAGAAAGTATTCAGTCGAATTGCTTCAATCGGCGTTCTTGTTTTGCATATTATGTTGTCCAGATTTCCGCTCCGTTCATACGCGTACTTAGAGCACAAGATTGATAAATAAGCATTTTCGCTCGCATGCTGAGGTGTCTATTTTCCCAAGCCCTTGTATAAACTTTTCCAAACGTAGTAGCTGTTTTACTGATGCGTAAATCGATCTCCGCATCAAGCAAAAAATTTCTCGATATTTGAGAGCTTATATATCAGAACTTGTTGACTACTTCTAAAGGTGTGCCATTAAGTAAGATCACTGGTTGATCGGTACACCCTTGTGCGAAAATATCGGTTTTCTTAATGTTCATGCACATTGAGAAACGGTCATATGCTTTAGCGTATTTGCTCATCAGGTTTTGAAGCTGGTTTTAAGCATTGTTGATGGAGTGAAAAGGAGACATTTTTTTTTTTAATTTATCGGTCTACAAAACTGACTGCAATCTGGTTACATTCATAAGAATGAAAGGAATTGAAAGATCATATAACGATTGCACTCTTCTAGATGTGAACACAGCATAATGATTTTCTAAATGAGCATTTAGAAATAGATCTTCATGAAGATAGGTTGAGTAGTTTTGAAGTTCATCGTGGATTAACATCTTGACACTGGATTTTATATACTTAGACGAATTTACTTACTTTGATGAGCTTCATCAGGTCATTGTTTGGATCATCGACCAGGTCTAACCTCAAGACGCAGTAAATCCCCTCGTTCTCACTGAGACAGGAATCGTAGTCATCGAGGCCGAACAGCGCCGGCATACGAGCATATTCTGTGTCTAAAATATTATAAATACATTATACATTAAAAAAAAAAGTATTAACATGTTAACAAAAAAATGCGTAGTGTATAGTTGTATATTTCATAATTGATACTTCTCCATATGTATTTTCTATACGATTATTATTGTTATTCGGTTTGTCACCTTTTATTTGAGTAAAGTATATTGATGCATTGTAAAAGTTATCTTAAGCCTGTACCTGGCCAACTATAGGAGCATAGGCTTCTTGTCGAAAGAAGGTATGGACATAGTCACTAGGCCAGTCTACGACGTATTTCCTATTTCAACCTCCGAGAAATCCACAGTTCCATATTTTTCCCACATACAGTGGTAAGAACATTTCTCAAGTTCAGGTTTCCTCCTGATGTTTTCCATCATCGTCAGGCAATAATGTTAAAAATATAAATTAATAAACACTTCTAAACTCCGAATACAGGCATGGGATTGATACTGCTCCCGTCAAACCACAAAGCCACCATGAGTAAAACTTTTATGTTATCAGTCTGTGATCATTGTGAAATTAATAAAGAATTCAAAATGAACAAATATAACTTTTTAACTGTGTCACGTAAGCTGCGGCAGTTATTATAGCCATATTACATTATTTACCAGTTCATCAAGTAAATGATGTGAAAGATCTAGGAATAATGATGAGCTTCCAGTTAAATTATAATTGACGTTATGATTTCGTTCAAACCAAGTTTCTTCCGTAAAATTCTACCACTAATAATTCTTTAATTTTCTTATGTAAGAAGCAGTTAAAAATATACATCGTTCATATGGTCTCCAGGTTTTTGTTTCGAATAACAAAAGGTTTTTCTTCAAGAAAATTTTCTTCTATTTTAAAAGTAAAACTGGGTCTAATATATATAAGAACGACTGAGATCTATCTATGTTACTGAAATGCTACCGAATTATGAACGATTTAAAATTTCAGTGCGAATTTGTTAACTCATTTATAGAGGTCCCAGACCTTCTAAGCAAATGAAATTCACGTTGCTAAGTGAAAATATTAAAAATTCTACTTTGTTAGCCATTTCTACCATAAAACATACTTATAATAAAAAATCCTTCTTTCTTTTATTTACACTACGATGTACAATATCTATTTCAATCTTTCAATAATCTACCTAAATCGGAATCAGTTTCTCTAGTCAGCCCGTACAAACTTAGACTCAGGTGTTCATTATACTGGGAAAATAAAAAACCACAATACACTGGAAATTCAAACATGGTATACGAAACATAAATAATATTAACTCATAATTGGCATTTTTATCGCATAATTATATTCATATGGTGTTAAATTATCTACATTGTGCTGTGAAGTTTTTATAAAATAAATTGCTATCGCAACATGCGTTAATTACTGTTCGTTTTAAGAAATACAATTTTCAAAGCAATTAAAATCCAATTTTGGCCGTTTCTAATATCATACGTTATTTATCTACATCTTTTGTACATTTTAAATATGAAGATCGTAAAAAAAACTAAAAACCTTGTAGACGGTAAAATTTAAACTTCCTTCTCGGTTATTTAAACATTTAAAATATTAAATAAGTATGACCAGTTAAAATTCAATTTAGGTCATTTTCAAATGGAACGACTCAGTTAATATCTAAAGGTCGTTCCAAAGGATGAACATTTATGAGAATTGGATTTTTCGTAATTTGTTATAATAAAAAACGTATTTAATTTTTTTTCTGTTTTCATAGCAACTCAATGTTTATTTTACAAACACAACCGGCTCTAGTCATCTTAGTCTACTCCCTTGCGAGGGCGGACGAGGGAACTGCTCGAGGCGTACTGCATCCTTCAGTGGCTTATCCAGCGATGCCCGTGGCGACGAGCATGGCCTTGGGGTGCCGTGTAGGCTATGCGGTGACGGGGCTTGGCCTCCTTGCGGTGGTCTTCGGCTTCTAGTGAGGTGCCACCTTGACTTCACACTTGGCAGTTTTCAATGCGAAATCGGATTAACTCACGTCCTTCCGGGCGCGGGGTCTTCTTTTTGTTCTGGACTTCTGTGTGGGAGGGTCGTTTGCGGGCGCCATAAGGCTTCCTGCCGCTGATTCCTCGACGTCTCTCCGTGGAAGAGGAGCAGGCTTCATCGCCTTTCTGGTGTCACCCGACCTGGCGATGGTGCTCGTTCTCTTGTTTCTTGATTCCCTCCTATACACCGGACATAGTGTCGCGTTGTTGGAGAGGTGGGCACCCCCGCAGCTGATGCAGGTCGGCGGTTCGTCTCGTGGTCTTGCGCATTGATGCACGAAATGCGGGCACCACATCGCACGCATGCGAGTGGGCGGTGGCAGTTGTAGGAGAAGTGCCGGAACTGCTGGCACCGGTGGCATTGTGCCGGACCTCTCTGCCCACGCCATCCTTCTAATCTCACTTTCATGAGGAGAAGTTCGGTGATCTCATAGATCGCGGGTATTATTCCTGGCGTTCTCTTTAGAGCACAGAAGAAGATGCTTCCGGGTCTTCCTCTCTTTCCTTTTATCTCCCGTACGTGTTCTGGTTGCAGACCCTTCTCCCGGAGGGCTTCAGCGACTTCGCACGGGTGGGTTTCTTCTATAAGGCCGCGGATGGCGACCTTGAGGCTGCGTTCGGCGATGGGGGAGTATGTAAACCACTTCACCCCTTCTTCCCGTTCTAATTTCGTTAGGTAATCTCTGTGGATTTGGTTTTCTAGCGGTTCCGATGGGATGAACCGGACTCCATTCCCAAACGATCGTGCGTTAGGAGATCATCCTAACATTTCCGCCAATCGTCTGAAGTGTTCCGTCTATCTGGGCAGGTACTCGACGACGATCGGTGGAAAGCGTTGGTGAGGCGTCGTTGTTTGTTCTGGCTGCGGTCGTGGCGCTACTGTCGAGGCGCTAGGTGTCCTCTCTTCGGTAACGCCTTCTGTTGCGATTAGATTCCGTCGTGGCACTGCTATCGCGGCGACTGGGGCTCTCGTCACGGTAACGCCTGTATATACAGCAGGCGGCATCGTTTTTTCGCGCCACGGGCGCGCGGGCTTCGCGGGCACGGCTGAGGGCTGCTCGCGGCATAGTGGGCGCTGGTGCGGGGGCGGGCGCCGGCGCTACAGAGCGTTCTGAGGCGGCGCGTGGCGGGAGCCTTCGCGCGGGCTCGACCGTCCTCGGCTTCTTCTGATCCGGTGATCGGGCGGGGTGTATGGCGGTTTCGCGGGTATCGCGATGAGCTCCGCATTGGCTTCCGGCGCAGCGCTCTACCGATCGGGCTGACTTGATTGTCCGGAACCAAGGGTGGGTCGAGATTTCCGCGAGCGGCGCGTACGAGCGCCACTGTATCTTCAGCGGTTGGCTCTTCGCCGTTTTGCACGGCCTCTTGGAGGCGCAAATACAGCGCGATCCAGCGGGTCATCCCCGCCGACAGAGCCCCAGCTGTAATAAGCTGGGCGAGAGTGAGCATATCACTCTCGTACACATCTGCCGGCGTTGACGGTCCGCTAGGTGACCTCTGTGGCGTCTCCAAGGGCTGCGGCTGCGCCGTACGTGCAGCGGTGCGGATTCGGAGTCCATGGGGAGAGGCGGTGGTCGTCGTTCTGGCAGCGGCGGGATCAGTAGGCAAGCTTGGGGTCGTACGTCTCGAAGAACTCGATGACGTAGGGGCGTCGTTGGTACGTCGACTTGATGAAGTTGACGCGGCGGCGCTCGTGCGGCGCATAGTCGCGCAGGACAAGCGATGTCGCGGAACTCTGGTGTAGGTGTCCTCGTGCGCACTTGACGACGGAGCGAATCCACACAAACACAATGTAGGAAGTCGGATTTATAAAGCAAGATATGTAAATAGGTAGAAACACTATTGTGTCTACACATACTTGACTATTGGTCCCTTTTTTATTTCTCTCGAACTAACTACGCTACTGACCTAGCAAGGCAAGCTTCACCAGACTACTACTTGACTATTAGCAAGCATATCGTTGTCAGTTTTTTTTTGGTACCTTTAAAGATTAATCTAGAAAAAACATGATATTCCCAGGGGTAGGTCAATAAATGAGCTATATAACACTGAAAGAATTTTTCAAATTGTACCCGTAATTCCTGAGATCACCCACCCCCTACAACATTACAAACTCACAACATCACAAACTCACAAACTTTACCTCTTATAATATTAGTGTAGATGACATATTTAATTTGTTTATTTCTCAAGCTAAGTATCTAGAACATATTAATATACAATTTGTTTGCATTTCTGTGGACCCTTGATTTTTGATAAATTAATAAATTTAAAAACATTTTATTGCCATTGTAATTTGAAATAAATAAAAGATACTGCTTAAACTTACCATTTAAATCATATATCACAGAAGAGCTCTCTTGAAATAAAATAAACAATACAATATAAAAAACGACAAACATTATTTCAACTCGTTTTTTTAAATTCACGTTTCAGGCAATGGTCTTGCCTTTCCAATTCGTATTATACAACTGTGGTTATTCTTGCTCTGAGCCGTTCCACCTTAACTACCACGTTAGACAGTGTATATACATACATATGTTGTATACATGGATATGTTAATAGGGTTAGTATGTGTTTGATTTATTATTACAAGCGATCAGACTCGGCTTCGTATATGTTCTAAGATATTCATTGAGATAACACAGTTTAAAAGGCAATTATCGTTTACGTTTATTGCCCAATGTAACTAATTTATTTTGATGGATAAGGAGTAAAGATGTTGGTTATAACAAAGTTTTAGTAACAGCAGTATTTACTTAGTAGTTATAGTTAGTCTTAATAATAAAGTCACAGTAGTTTTCGAGTGATGCGCACACAATGGCATTCCTCTATCAATTTATTCTGTATCTCCATATATCGGTAATATGAATATACATTTAGGTGGTAGAGCCACGCTGAAGTTCAAGGGTTTCAGCATGAATGGGTCGGCTCGTCCGGGGTTGCTCCACTCTCTCACAGAAAACCGACGTGAAGTAACAGTGCTGGCATTGTTGCGTTTCGTTCGGTCAGTGCGATCGCTGGAGACCCATCTCCCCTACCCCTCCCGCTACTCTCCCTTCTCCTTTTCCTTTCTCTCTATTACCCCAAACGCAGGCTGGCAACGCACTTGCGACTCCTCTGGGGTTGCTAGTGTCTATGGACGGCGGTGATCGCTTAACAACAGGTGACCCGCATGTTCATTTACTTTTTAGATTTCTATGAAAAAAATGTTGCAGGTGTCTAAAGATGAGTAGCAAAGTATATTACAATCATTTTTAGAAATCTGTCTGTTTGTTTGAACAGGTATCGCTGCTAAAGTGATGCTGAAGTTAAAATTTCACCAAGAAAATCATAAAATAAGTTTTTGTTTCAATAAAATTGGTCCAGTCTATCAAAAGTTATTGTAAATTGAATGACAGCTCGAGTTGATTACGAAAAAAGAATGGGTAGGTAAATGCAATTCTATATATTACAGAAATAGGATATTAAACAATTCATAAATGATATCTAAGACACAGTAGACAAGAGGTTTTTTTTTTTTCGAAATGACTACGCTATTGACCCAGCAAGGTATTAACAGCTTCACCGGAGTACTAAGGCGAGCGCTTAAGGCAGTCAGCCGATTTTTTTTTCGGCAACCAGCTCAAGGGTGCACGGCACACCTCGGCTTGGTTGTTGCCTGTTGCATGCAAAATCGCGACCTATCTTAGCTAACCTAGCTAACTATTCATATATGTATGAGTTGTTGAACCGCATATGTGTACCAAGCAAACACGCCTCAACAAATCCTCCATATATTTATTATCGGAAAATTGAGAGTTTTTTCAGTTCGATAAGGGAAAATAAAGTAAACCCTTCCACTTTCATGTGTAAGCGTGTAGGCGTGCACGTGTGTGGGGATGATCTTGTAATGTTGTAGCGGTGATGTATATTTGTGTGTCACCGTATCGCGCAAGCAACGCACTCAAGGGCTCCCTACCGAGGGATCGAACCTAGGCTTGAGCCGCTGCCGTGGGAGGCCTATTCGGGCGTAGAAAAGAGGTTGTTTTTTGCATTAAGTTCCATAAGAATGAAGCCGCGGCCATAGTTTTTTAGCGATCCCCAGGAAAGCATCCCACCGAATTATTAAACCTTTTTCATTTCAATTAAAACCAGTGCAAAGAAAATTAGATATTCTATTATTCATTTAACTTCTTTATCCAACTGCTGTAAATTCAACGTTGGCTTATTATTTGTATTTATTATTATAACTAGAATTATGTGAGCTATTATCTCCTCTATTACTTCCTATTTATCAACCACGGGAACTTACAATTTCACCACATTAATAAGAGCAGATTCTAGATTTTACTGAAGTCCCACATTTATTTTCTACCCGATTTCTTAGCCGATGATATCAAGTACTATATAACTGATCTAAGATATGTTTGAATTAATTACCCAATTTGTTAACGAATATTATCTTGCAGCAAGATGGAACTAATCACCGATAAAGGGGACAAACAGTATAAAATAGTTTCCTGAAATGTTTCTTTTATAGCGATCTGCAGTCCGTCTTCCTTTATAATCACCACGTACATAGGAGTTACATTAAATTTGGTTGAAAAAGAGCTATTGAGAAACAGTTAATTTCATGAGTCGCCAACATGAACACATTTGCAAAGAGTGACTTTATATAATGCTGTTCCAAAGTTTTTTTCTTTCGAACTGACTATGCTATTGGCCTTGCAGGGCCTTTACAGCTTCACCGGACTATTGTTACAAAGTATAATAATCCAATTACCGATAAACAAATTATTTATAACTATTTGTTTACTGATAATGTCTATTATTAGAGCGCGCCACACGAATCGCTAATTTTTGTTGCCTTTTTTGAGCTATAATGTCAATTGCAGATTTTCATAATACCATTGATAGATATTGATAACAAAAGACAAGGTTTAGTTACTTTTGCACGCTCGCGCTAGTTAACATGAATATAGGCGAGTGTCTAAAAGGCCGGTGATATGGTATAGGTTCGTTTGTTAGGGCA
>JACEII010000076.1:629599-742224 GCA_014332785.1 Antheraea mylitta | reverse complement strand
TTCGAGTCCTTATACTGTGCAATATGAGTTTATGTTGTTTTTTAGACACTAATATAATATAATCAGCTATTGTCTTATCCTTACCGGTTACCAAGAACAAGGTTCCGCAGCACCGTATAAAAACATGTTTTTGCCATACATAAACGTAAATATTATTCGCTTTGGGGACTTCAAACAAATCTTTTTTAAATTTGCAATCACTGCGTCGACATTTACAGATTAAAAGCTAACTTGTACTGTTAAGAGCATATGCCCAATATATATTCATAATAATATTGAGACAGTAAATTTCTAAAAGTCGTCCAACTCACAACATATGTGCAATACGAATAGTGCTATAACATTGCAATATTATTTCATCCATCGTGACCACTCTGTTAGTCTCTAAATGGTTGAGTTATGAAATCTGATATAGTTTTTCTGTTCTAATATTTTACAATAAATGAAATAAGCTGATTTGCCACATTTTAATGACTTCCCCAATAATATACATACTACATATCGCTCAAAAAATTATATCGTCTCGTCAAATAAAATGTAAAGCTATCTTTGATACCGCTAAGGCGTTCTGTTAATGTAAAAACCATAACAGATTAAATAAACATATATCAAAAAAATGTATCATAGTCATATCATAATAGTAATAGATCATTATACCAATAACTTTCTATGAGGAATATTAACTAAAAACTTCGCTTTCGGTGAACATCATGTTATAATGGCATCTCAGTAGGCTCCGATTAGTCGTAACACGTAATATAACGAGTACATTAAATACCCTTTTACCCACTTATACAATACTAAAATTTAACAAATCGATTTGTGTTAAATAATAATTTATCAAACTATTTACTATAATTAACCGATGTATTGAGTTTCATGTCTCGGGGATTACTATTGTCGTGAGTCCGTATTAGGGCCTTCATAGCTTCACCGGACTACTAAGGTGAGGGCTTAAGGCACTCAGCTGATTTTATTTAGGTGATTAACACAAGGGTGCACGCATGCCTCGGCTTGGGATGTTACTGATTTCCCGATCTAACCTAGCTAAACTATTCTAAGGTTTTCATAGATAAATTCTTTTGTTAATCATACAATTGAACTTGTATGATTCACCAACGCTTACATGTATATCTGAAATGAAACGAACTAAACTACTCGATTCAGTTCGAATAAGGGAAAAAAATAAAACCCTTCCACCTGATGTGTATGTGTGTGCACGTCTCTGAGATACAATCTCCTGTGTATACTAGTGATGTAGGTGAATTACTGTATCGCGCCAGTAACAACTCGAGGGATCCATCGGGGGACGACCTAGTCTTGAGATGTTACCGGAAGAACCGCGGCATGTTTGCGGAAGCGAAAGAGAGGCCTATTTTCGCGGCGGCGCGAGAGAGGGTTACGCGAGCGTGGGCGCAAACATGCATATTAGGAGACATCGAAGCTAAGTGTTAATTAAACGGCGCTAGTGCTGGAATCTAAAAATAGAAACAACAAAATTTGCTCTGTCTGATTTAGATAATGAAGCACTCGGATCTTAATCGGCTATCAATCACTCTCTCATAGAGCTTCATAGTATGGCTCAAAGCTTGATTCCACGATAGTTATTACACTCGTACTTACTGCCTTTTCCTTTGTTAATTGGAAGTATGGTACTCAATCTCTAGGCGTCTGGCATTTTGGCACCGAATAACACACAGTTGAAAAGGTCAGTGAGCAGTACGATTCTCGCTCTTCGGGGAAGATAAATATAAATGCGAGGGTTTATTCTATCGTATACTAAATTTTTTTTTTTTTTCGAAAAGGCAGCGCATGCTATGGTAGACGCGATAGCAGGAACCTTAGAGTCAGACTGGGATGCAATCTTAGGAGCCCACAGAGCCTGAGGGCCCTGAATGGTGCGGGGGGCACGCTAGGCGTGGGTACGGGTGCTACCGTGTACGATATATGCTCGGCAGATTTGGGTAGGACTCTCTAGACATGAGAGGCAGAGGTCGAGGGCGGGTTGAGGCAGCAGGCTCCCTAGTCGGTGAAACCTGTCTAGGTTAGCGGGGACGCTTTGTGCGCAGGGCGCGGCGGTAGTTCGGGACAATAATTCGCGGTATGGCCCACGCCGCGGCACAAAACGCAATTCGGAGGGTCGGAGGCACTCCTTGGTGGAGTAGTCGCCGAGCCACAACACACCTGGGATACAGGCGACAGTTATGTGCGGAGTGTCCGTACACCTGACAGTTGTAGTCCGTATTAATCTCTAATAACGACGTACCCGTACGTCTTATATTTGCTTTAAAACTGCTGCCTGTAACAGGAGACGCTTTGAGAAAACCTGGCTACACGATAATGGCATTTCGATAGTACGTAGGAAAAAATAAGTATGTAGATTATCTGGCAGTTAAGATATACCACCCACCAACTAATTTGATATAGGTTACCATTATGATTAAGCTCCCCACTCTTCCTTCAAAAAGTGCTAGGCGATGTCACGTATATTAATTAGCAAGTGTTATATCAATCGTAACAATTTTTTTATGCACTTGCATCTACACTTGCATGTTGACACGTATATTAAGAAGCTTATCTTATTACAAATATTTTGCATTATCAACGTTATCATAAGTAGTGTACAAATGCAACTGATATAATATCTATTCCATATCATCAACTGATATCAGCTTAAAATAATTGTGCTGCTATTTGGTACTGTAAGTTATATAATAGCTCCAGCAATGGACGAATCTCCTGAAGTTCTTCGAGAATTGCTTAAAAGAATTGCTAAACAAAACGATTTCTGTAGATATGATATGATAATAAAACCGATATCGAGTGCGGGCGCTAACTACACCTCACAACTCTATTCGGCGAAAATTTCAAACGATAACAAACAGCTCGATCTCTTCGCTAAAGTAATCACTTTGGACGAAAATCTCCGCTCCCAAGGGTATGACAACTTTTTTGATACAGAGCCTCTTGTTTATACAGAATTATCAGACATATACCGAAAATTGGAAGAAAAACACAACGTATCCGAAGAACGCAGGCTTCAGTTACCGAAATTTTACGATCACAGCCCTACTCGTGGACAAGAAACGTTAGTACTCGAGGATTTATCAGCACAAGGTTATAGTGTTTATGACAGGTTTAAACCAATAGACTGGCCTTACGCGTCCAAGGCTTTACAGGAGATGGCTAAGCTTCACGCCTTGTCTTTTGCATTCGAACAGGAGTATCCAGAAGAATTTGAGAAATTACTGGAAAAATTGAAATATCCAGCAATGGATCAAGATAGCATACAAGAACTTTTCGTTAATGCTTTAGAACATGCATCTAATTCAGTGACAAATGAGAAAAATAAACAACGATTCCAAGATTTTTTTAAAAACAAAAAATATTTCGTAGATTATACAGAATACACTAAACCACTGCGTTGCAATGTTCTGATGCATGGTGATTTCAGATTGAGTAACCTGATGTACAAGGTGGATGACGTAAGTATAAATTTATATTATTATTGTTATATTTATAGATATTTTTATTCAAATGAGTAAAGTGCCACTTCTTCTATCGCAAGTGAGTATCACATGACTTTTTCGGAACCCGCGATCAGTAAATTACAAAATATTTTGTGAATAACGATCTCGTACGAATCTGGGTTATTTCTCCTCATTAAATAAGTCCACTAAGACTATATTACGTAGCATATAAGAGTACAAGTAACACTGATATTTTCTTCGAAACCATCACGGATATTTTTTTTTATTGAAGCACGACAAAGTGACTGCACTATGTCTGATGGTAAGCATAGTACAATCCAGAAACATCGGCAGACACCGATAGACAGATTATCCATCGCCGGCCGCCGCTGTCATGCCGGCCATAATGACGAAAGTCACCCAGTACTGGATATGCACAGACTGATTCCGGAACGCGACACGCAGAAGCGAGTCACTATGATGGGCTTTTTCGCCATATACATGGTGGTTGCGACCCAGTCGGGCTGTAACACCCTACCACCCCGCTATCGCCATTGCCTCGTTCGTTATTCAGCAGGGTGCACCACGTGCAGGTGAGGTTGGCTTGGGTGTTTCAAGTCTTAAGATATTACTCGACACCCCTCACACCCCAAAAATATTAAGAAATAATATACTCTTAACGATTAAATAATGAAACCGATTATGATTTCCAATATACACTTGTTCAGTTTTCTGAATCATTTTTAACAATGTAATAATAATAATAATTATAAAAAATAATTCTTCAATTCCGTACGTGATCATTTATAATTAATTGTATTACTTCATCCTTTAATTTTTAACTTGTTAATTATTATTTTTGCACTAATAATTTTTATATGGATGCCTTTGATACCTGTGAATAGGGCCATAAGTAGCAAAAATATTGAACTATACATTTTACTTTACTTTAATAACATGTATTCATATTGACTCTGTTGATAACCTAAATAAATAATAAATATCTTTCTAAAACTTAGTATACATTTTTCATAGATATCCAGTGTTCTTCTCAGTAAGAGCTAACTATAGCCCACACAATTTAAAACCGGAATACAATTTTGTTTAAGCATTGGTTGATAACTACGTATGACGACTAAGTGGAAACGGGTTGCTCATATGTCATACGGAATCGCATGTCACTAGCCCACTTTGTAAACTAGTACAATCTAGCAAAAACATCACTGCATTTCCGCAAGCATGAATATGATGATCTTGATGGTTTTGTCATGTATTTACTTAACAAAGGCAAATGTGAATAAAATACCATATCTAATAAAACCAAATATAATTTTAGCTGATAATTTATAGTTTACAAATGTTAATAATCCTATCACTTATGTTTTTAGGACAGAAATTACCAAATAAAAATTTTGGATTATCAGACGGTACGTGCAGGCAGTCCAGTGGTAGATTTGTTGTATTTCATAATAACGGCAACTGATGAAGAATTCCGAGCTAAGCATTACCCAGCACTCCTCGACCATTACTACTCCCAGCTTAGCTTGGCAATGCAAAGACTGGGACAAAAACCAGGCGAGATATACTCTAGAGAAGATTTGGACTTTGAAATAAATACGGTAATACATTATTATTTATTGGTTCTAACAAATTGTTCCGCGATGAAGTATTTCTGTTTAAAGACAGATTAGATAAAAAATTAAGGCTTAAAGAAATATAAAATATCAATATAATATTTTAAACATTTTTTACCGAAGGTACAAAGTACAACTTAGAGTTACACTTACATTACGGAATTACACTTTCGCCCTAATCCATTGGGCATTCAGGTCGAAGTGGGCTATCAATATCAATGTCAACTGACTTCAAAGAGAATTAAAATTATTTGTATTCATAATGTTAATTTTGCTACAGAAATTACCCTATCTGCTCACGCATGTCGTACTACTATTGCCTGTGTTGCTAGTGGAAGTGGAAGACTCTCCAATAATCGACAAAGGCGACGATTTTTCTGCATTAAAAATCAACAGTGTCGGGAAATATTACCCCACAAGAGTTAATGGAATCATCAACGATTATATCAAATGGAATATTTTCTGAATATTATATATCGCACACCTAGATAAAGACTAGCTCAACTCTAAATATCACTTTTTTCAGAAATCGAAAAAAACGTTTCACTTCATTTCTATTTAGTATATTAAAAAGTTTGTTATATGTTTTCGTATATAATTTTATGTAAATATTTATTATGATAATGGTCTTCCATCAAACAACAGTAACACTTTATAATTTTAGTTTTTTCAGTTAGGTTGGTATTTATGACAAAATCATTGTTTAATATTTTTACTACATAGAATTGAGCTCATATTAATGGCTTTTTTTTAATTAGTGCATTATTATTTTGTATTTATTTATCTAGTATTCAACAAGAATAGTAGGGTATCTATATTATATTTAATTTATTTACTGTACGATTGTCATAGTAAAACAAATATCTTAAAAAAGAAATTACCTTTATTTAGGTTACAAAGAATCAAAACTTTTAAAAATCTTTAGAAAAATCCTATAAACCTACGAATAGGTTTGTTAAAATATAAACATAAATTAATTGTATCAAAAAGGATATTAAAAAAAAAAACAGAATTTCTTTTAAGAACATATTTAAGAAATGTCTGTGCTCAAAGATAATTATAGACTTTGATACAAAAACACTCATTACTAATTCAACTTAGTATTATTGATCATTATCTTTGAGATCAGAACAGAAACAGTATTTCTTCATCATTAATAAAAATAGATAAAACAATGTAATTTGTTTAATATCTTAAAATTAAATGTACAATATCTTAAATTGGCATGTCTATCAAATATTTAACAACAATCAGACTTTGTCTTTGGTATATAATCTATATAACAGATAGTAATTAACATCTATAATCAGACTTTTCTGTTTTGCGTTATAAAATATCTCAAATTTCCAATCATAATATCTAATGAATCACAGAATACGGTTAACAATAATACTCATACCTCCTACTAGTAGAACTTTATAAAATAATTCGAAATAATACTTATATTATGGAACATTCTGGATATTTATTCTACAGCAAGTGCATTTTTATAATAAGAATCGAAGTATATCTGGGGAATAATTTTCTTATCAATTAATTCCTGAATGTCCCGCTTTTTATTAGCACCCAAAGGTATTTTTTGCAGACACGCTTGTTTCAAACTTGGAGAAAAGTCGTGATTTTGTGCTCGTCTTAAATTTCTTACAAAGGCTTTCTTAAAAATCGGCTCTTCATAAGAGGTTGTATAAAAAAATTACATCTGGTGATGCTTTTCAACGCGAAGTTGTTTGATGTCGTGCCATTTGATTTGTTCTCTGTCTGCATTTACAGTGAAATTATTACCCCACTCTTCTTGAAGGGCTTTCAGATCATAAAACTTGTCATGTGTTAGTTCTTCCACATGATAAGGATTCCCAGTTTTTTTAGCCGACCGAATCAAGGTAGCATATTGTTGTGGACTGTATATAGGTCCTGAGTTAGTATAACGTTTGATCTATTTTTCAATAACACTATGCACGTTATCTCCCTCATTATGCGAATGCCCGCGCACCAAAAATTTATGTGTAATTGAGTTGACTTTCATGGTTGAAACAGCAAAAGCATAGGCTGACAGTAGATATTTATTTTTCTGCTGACCACAACAATTGTCGCTGTAAAATATAATATATTATATAAAATAAATATAATGATCGTGTGGCTCGTAAAATATGTCGGCATACTCGGTGTGTTCTCGTGAAGCTCCAGCTCGTTATCATTGCCCACTAGTTTATTTGCTATGAATTTTTTAACAATTGTAGTGCTAATTGAAGGCGATGGTGTGCATTCTTGAGGCTCCAGTTCTACATCATTGTACTCAGATTCATTTGAACGAGCTGCCATAGCCTTTTTTAGTAAAAGTAAACCACGACCTTTCATCCTCTGAAAAATAAATCATTAAATTGAATTTATTGTTACAACAATAAGGGCGATTTTCATTTAACCAGCAATACTCGACTAACTCAAATAATTTGAACAATAATAAACCATTTTCAATTAGTAAAAAAAGATACTTACATTTGTACACAAACACTCCACTAAGTGAAAATAGTCAAAAAATCAGTCTTAGTTTATCACAAGTTCGACAAGGAAGACCAACCTAACTAAAAATAATTTACGTATTCAAAACGCAGTTAATTAAGTATACACGCTCAACTCGAAATAATCCGATCTTTACGTGTACTAACAGCACCTATCCCTTCGGCTAACATGTTGCAATTGGTAATACGTCAGTGTTGTTGGCGGGGGGAGTGGATCAAGCTAGTCAGCAATACTAAGTTATAGCCCCATCGTCATTTTATCTATGGAACTATTTCTACAGGTGTCAGTGGAGATTATGTAGTTTTGAACGCAGATTCCGGTTCTGATAATAAGTAACTTTGGAGTAATTTCGAGTTGCGCGAGTCTTTAACTAGATGTGCGATATATAAAAGTCTTACAGAGCAACTATTACAATTTTCATTTGAGGACGACTAGACGCCGTGAGGGTTTCCACCGTTACGTGGTTGATATTCCCGTTATTCGTACGAAGCGATTTGCTTCCATATTCATTATACGGCATATACTAAGGAGTGGAACTAACTCCCGGCGTCTGTCTTCCCAACATCTTATAACTTCGGAGTCTTTAAGAGTAGAGTGAATAGGCACCTAGTGGGTAAGCGCGATACATCGTCGGTCTCATCCTCACTTACCATCAGGTAAGATTGTGGCCAAGCGCGTACCTGTTGAATATATATATAAAAAAAATGTGATAATTCTCGGTTTCATTTGAATGACCACCTAAATACACCAATTTAAATATGATACAATAAGATTGTATTTTTGGAGTCTTTCCTTTATGATTGGAAATTAGTAAATGCTTCCTCACGTTCAGTTGTCATTGCAACTTATCGAAATTAATATTGGATCTGAAATAGAATTTTGTTGTAAAAAATAAATCTTTGATAGCTGTGTTGAGAAGATATCTTTAAATCAGATTATCTTTTTTATTTTCGTTTAAATTCAACATTTAGAAAAAGAGATGCATATTTGAAATAGATAATTTATGAAACAATATGTAAAAAGCAGATTTTTACGATAAATACCTCAGACGAAGGGAGTTTATTTTTAATTATAAAAAATATCTCGTTTGGATAATGACATGTATAATAACAAATATTTTTGTAATAAAACAAAAATCATAATTTATAACTTTTTACTTATTTCTTATATTTATTACATAATTTTCGAACTAATAATCAGTAGTAAGCTAAACAAATAGTCATTCATCTGAGAAATAAAAAAATTATAACATTTTTCTTAAGTATACTATTGAAAATTCAGACGATTTTATATTTCGAGCTTTCGAATACATCTAATGTGTTTTAATTTAAGTTTTTTATAACATAGATAAAAATAAATATTGGATGTACCATACAGAAATTAACAGTTTTCAATTCATATGCCTTATTGAAATTAAATTCTAATCGAATCTATATTTTTTGGCACCAAAATTGTGCTAAACGACATCAATTTTGCATCTATATACGACTATACTACTCTACTACTCTATACTGGCTTCTACTCGAGACCTCGTCTGCGTCTGCGAATAGTCATTTCAAGCTAACTAACACGCAACGGAAGCTCTCAAAAGGAAAAAAAGGTGTTGAAACATTTTAATTGTTGCTATGGTCCTATTGGCTTTAGCATTATAATATATATCTATAGTTCTTCTTGGTAAATGAGTTATCTAACTTTTAACTATTTTTTTAATTTTTCAAATCTGACCAGTTGTTACTAAGATTAACGCATTCCACCAAACAAACCAACACGCATACCCACCAGCTTTATAATACTTATATAGATTACACTTTGTCTATCTATCTTTGACTCCTATAAACCTATTTGTACCGCAGTATCTCTATTTTTAAAAATATAAGCTATGTATACACCTCTAGCAAGGGCTTTTCAATACCACCACCATTGTTTTATATTTAGCACGGACATTACAGCTTCTTTGCCTTAACATCCGATGATAACGAACGCTTCACTAGCATATAAACCTCTGTATAAGGCCTCTCTACGAATAGAAACAATAATAAAGCGACTACATATGAAGCAAGTGTTATAATCACAGCATGTACCATCTGAAATTAGAAAGGAAAGCATTTATTTTTATTAATTTCGTTGCAGCATTGTTACACTTATACGAACTCATTGTCACATTGCATGTGAGAACAAAAAGCAATAGGGTTCTAAAAATAACCCGTCACGTATGCTCCGGAATCATTTGAGTAATGACGTCAGTCATCTAGATATTTCCACTTTTACTTATTAAAATGCATACAAACGAATACGAAAGGAAACAAAAGGAAGAGGTCTTCAAGCAGACTGCGAGTACATCATTACAAAGTAACTGTGACTGTAGCTTGTAGCTGTAGCTAGTAGACAACACAGCTGTGTGATCAAGAGTTTGTTTGTTAAAACCGAAAATGCGTAATCTAAAATCGCGAATTATTGTATAGTAAGAAACGACCGTGCCACCCGCGGGGGCGGCACCTTAATCTATTTTAGGCGTTCGTTATAATATTGCATGCCGTTAGGTCCGCCCGCGCTATCCAATATGGAAGTGTCAGTGTGTAAAATAGGTATGACCGGTCACTCGAATATTATTTTAGTTTCCGCGTATTTGTCACCGAATAAAGAATTGCTAAGATCCGATTTGTAGGCGCTTCTTAATTTAGGAGATTCAGTTATTATAGCGGGGGACCTCAATAGCGGGAACGTTATCTGGAATAGTCCGTGTACCTCTCGTAACGGGAGAATACTCGATGAACTAGGTAGGGTTCTCGATTTTGACGTCATAGCCCCTCTGGAACCCACGCACTATCAAGATCATTGCGGACCCACAGTATTAGATATAGCTCTCTTAAAAAATATCACGCTTCCTGTACGACTCATACAAGTCGTACACGAACTTGATTCAGATCATCGCCCGGTTGTTTTACAGTTAGGTCACAATTCAGACTTCACCCCGCCGTCGGTTAGGGTGGCTGATTACGCGAAACTCGTTGAATATTTTAAAGAAAATCCGTCGTCTAGTAGTTTAGACAGGATTCCGGACGTGTTGGTGTCTAAGGTCGACGCGGATTCGGCCATCGATTCCTTAGTTGATTATCTCCAAACCGCCGTCAGGGTGACCTCGAAAGAGGTACAAGCGGCACACGATCGTCGTTTTATACTCCCTGACGACGTGAGAGCATTGATCACGGAAAAGAACGCCGCGACTCGAGCTTACGACGCTTACCCGTCTGTAGAGAATCGCGATCGTTTACGTTTGTTACGAAAAACAGTCAAGTCTCGTATTTCTGAGATCCGGGGCGACAGGTGGGACAGACTCCTGGAGGGTCTCCAGCCGTATCACCTGTCGTACTGGACTCTAGCGCGAACTCTCAAATCAGACATGGTCACTCCAATGCCTCCTCTCGACAGAGGCCCCGGGTTGCCTCCCGCGTTCGATAGCATAGATAAAGCGGAATGCCTTGCAGCAAGCTTAGAGAAACAGTGTTCGCCAAACACTGATAACACTGACCCTTCCATCATAGAGTCTACCGAAACAACCGTAGAGCATGCACTCGCGTCTCCTCCGGCGGATACCCTAGACGTTTGACGAAGTTTCGGCCGCCATCAAGCGTCTCAAGCCTAGGAAGTCCCCAGGTCCCGATGGGATCAGGAACGAGGTTCTGAAACTCCTTCCTGATCGCATCATAGCTCTATTGGTCTGCGTCTTCAATGCGACCATGTCCCAGGGTCACTTTCCAGCCGTCTGGAAAAAGGCCGTAGTGATAGGTATTTACAAGCCCGGCAAGAAAGCTACGCTTCCCGTTAGCTATCGCCCCATTAGTCTGTTAGATACTTAGGAAAACTTTACGAGCGGCTCCTTCTGAACCATCTTCAGTTCTCGATTACAGATTTAAAATTAATACCCCCTGAGCAGTTCGGATTTCGCGCCGAACACTCTTGCACGAATCAAGTACACCGCCTCACGAAGTACATTTTCTCTAAATTTAACGCCGATCCGAAACGTAAACCGAAACGCACAATTGCAGTCTTTTTCGATGTCGCCAAGGCCTTCGATAAGGTCTGGCACAATGGGCTCATATACAAGTTAAATCAAGCCGGTATACCCTATAGGTTATCCGTGATTATCTAGCCGATAGAACCTTCCGTTTTAGAGTAGACGGCGAAGTCTCATCGCCCCGTCCGATTCGTCCAGGTGTGCCACAAGGCTCAATACTCGCGCCCACCCTCTTCAACCTGTTCATCAGTGACCTACCTAAGCTCCCGGGAGTCGAGGTAGGTTGTTATGCTGATGATACAGTCATCTACGCCTCTGGCTGGCGGCCGAGTGTTCTCAGAGATCGCATCGAAGAAGCCGTTAGCACACTCGGTGATTGGTTTCTTCGATAGCGTATAGGTATTAACCCCGATAAGAGTGCCGCGATACTCTTCGATCCTAGATATCGCGATAACAAGTTAAAGCCCATAAGGCTATACAAAACCGAGATACCTTGGACCACCGAGGTCAAGTATCTCGGCGTAACATTAGACAATCATTTAACGTTTGAGTCTCATATTAAGAGAGTGCGAGACAAAGCCGCTATGGTTTTGGGTCGCTTCCATCATTTACTCTGTCAGAAGAGCAAACTGTCCCTCAGACATAAGCTCACAATATATAAAGTCTGTATTCGTCCAATTATGACTTATAGTTGTTCGGTCTTCGCCCACGCGAATAATCTCGATAAGCTTTAGGTTTTGCAGACCTGGGTTCTGCGTAAAATCACCGGTGCTCCTTGGTTCGTCCGGAAGGCGGATCTCCACAGGGACCTGGAGATGCCGTCCATCTGGACGTATATAAAATCACTTACAAGTAGTTATTTCGAGCGAGCCGCGATTCATCCCAGTCCGTTAGTGGTATCCGCCGTAAATTACGAACCCGTATCCAACGCTGGGCGATATAGAAGACGTCCGCGACATATTTTTACCGATCCTCCCGACGATATCACGTCAGCGAACGATCAGTACAAACCTGTCCCTCGTAACAGAGCGTGCTCACGCCCACGCACGCATAACCACAGATCGCGCCGCCGTGGTCTCGGGGTTAATTTCGCTCCCGCACACCCGATTAGGCCTCCCACAGCAACGGCTCAAGCCTAGGTTCGATCCCGCGGTAGGGAACCCTTGAGTGCGTTGCTTGCGGGATACGGTGACACACAAATATACATCACTGCTACAACACTACACGATCACCCCCACACACGTGTACGCCTACACGCTTTCACATAAAAGTGGAAGAGTTTACTTTTTTCCCTTATCGAACTGAAAAACTCTCAATTTTCCGATAATAAATATATGGAGGAGTTGTTGAGGCGTATATGCTTGGTACACATATACATTTCAACAACTCATACACATATGAATAGTTAGCTAGGTTAGCTAAGATAGGTCGCGACTTTGCATGCAACAGGCAACAGCCAAGCCGAGGTGTTCCATGCACCCTTGAGCTGGTTGCCATAATAAAATCGGCTGAGTGCCTTAAGCGCTCGCCTTAGTAGTCCGGTGAAGCTGTTAAGACCTTGCTGGGTCAATAGCGTAGACATTTCGAAAAAAAAAAAGAGTTTGTATGATTCTTGTCTGTACCAGTAAGTAATCATTTGTTTGCTACACAAACGCCATTTTGTTAATTCTCGGGTATAACACTAACATTTTTTTTGTTTTATTAACATAACATGCTTAATATTTACCATTTGTTCGATCGATACGGATATAACAGTGGTACGTGAGCCAGCCATGATCTTCATAAATGTGATATGTAACAGATATACACTGAATGTAAGCCGTGCCGGTATCACCCAGCCGCGCCACTCCAGAATACTCCGGTAGAATCCTGAAATTTATATCTACAATTAATTACAGCGCGAATATTTAACTTAACCTAGATTAGTCCATACGAGTCATAGTGGTACGGTTAGGCGTCTAACGATACTGAATCAATTGGTGTATATCCAGTAAGGAGAGTTAATAGATAATTATACCCGTGCGTCGCTGCTACTATACGTATGCATTCTTATTTCATTTAATGCCTTTCACCATCAATTAGTATAAATTCAGCAGCTGGTAAGACCCTAAGTACTTGCAATTGATTTCCAATCATTCGTGGGTCACCGTTACCGCTAGGCGCAGTGCCATCATTATGCTGTGCTACGCCGATGCAGTGTTTCACATGACATAGTTTAGTTAATGTGATCTAATGTAAAATTGGAGTGATTCCATTTAATGAGACCGTAAAAAATAGTATTCCTCTAACATGTTTTAACAATATTTAATATCTATATTAAAGAGAAAACAGATGCAGTTTATATGCGGTAATAGGGTAACTTTAACAAGCGGTTACAAAATTAATGTAGACGATACATGTGATCAATACACCACGCTGAAACACACACGCCAACACAAATACACATATAATGCTCAGACACAAAGTAAGTATCAGCTAGTGCAGTATACAATGAGGAGACCGCAGATATAAGAAACACTGTATAATGTATTCTATCTCGTTCTCTCGCACGTTAAATATAGTTAGATGTATATGTTTCTCTGTTTTAATTATCACTTTTCGTTTCATAGACTTTCAGGTCACAACGGAACTAAATAAATTTCACTTCACATTGATCAATAATCTTTAATTAGGATGAAATCGATATGAATTCGAATTATTATGAGGATAAAAATAAAACAATGATATAGGCAAATGTGTATAAGGTGGAGGTAAATATTAAAACAAAAGGTACATAATTATGGAGCATGCTGAGAACAATTTGAACTATTTTAAATTACTAAACGGCACAGAATAACTGTTAATACGTATGCAATTCCGTTTATTTGATTTCTCGTGACATTTTTTTATACAAAACCACGTGTTTAATATTACAGAATCATCATATATATTAATATGTGAAGCAAAATCTTTGTACCCCTTTTTAAGTGATTTTCGTGAACGGATGAACTTGAAATTTGGCATAGTTAAAGTTTATATGGCGGAGAAGGGCAGAAAGCTATTTATTATATATAAAATGCATTAGAAGTACACTATACTAATTAAAATATGCATTACTCACACTACTGCTTGAATTTTACACAACATATACACACATGTAAATAAAAAAGATATTTTGACAGCCGTCAATAATGAACTTCAAAAAAGTTAAGTTACTATTACGTTCCAATTACCCTTTTCATCCTACGTTCAACAATAATATTATAACATATAACTATTATTATAATATTTATAACATGACTTACGTTTCATACCTTACATGCTCTTTGAATTTAATAGGTCATATTACAGGTTAATTTTACAATAATATAACCATTTTAAGATGAATGAAGTTGCATGCCTTATAGGCGTTTTGAAATCAATTGGTCAAATTGTAGGTTAATTTTATAATAATATGATATTTCAATTCATAATATATATATATATATATATATATATATTAGGGTGATTCAAAAAAACAAAATATTTTTTTTTTCTTCTCTCCAGCATGCTTAAAAGTTCAATTTACATGTAAGGAGATCCCAGTTAAAATTTGAGCGCTTAATATTAATATTAAGGACATCCGCATCGCACTTCTTTATTTTACATAAGAATAACATAGAAAAATATTCGTTTGTACCTTCTGATTTTTATTGCTTGCCCATCATTAGTCATAAAAAAAATCCCTGTACATATTTTTGTAGAGAATTTAACGCTCTACAAAAAGGACTTTTACGATTTTTCCAAAAACCTAACCACTTAAAAGTTATTCGAGGTCAAATTCCGATATACTGAAAATTTGACCATTTGTAATGCATTACAGCGAATTCGATAAAGTTATGGAAAATTTTCTTCAATATTTTTATGTCTCTTCTTAATTTAGGCTTTCACAAAACCTTTTCAAATTTTCCGCAGTCATTATTTAAGAAAAACCAAGCAGTTTGATAAGAAATTATTAATATGTATTTTAAATATTGTTTTCTCTCATTTTTATTGATGAAAATTCAAAATCATGATAAGTAAAGTAGTGCATTCGATCGGTTTTCTAGTTATCCAATAATTTTTGTTTATGTTTTTATATTTATAATTATTAATATTTATTTTCAAAATTTTATTTGAGTTATTCCCTCATCCTTCTTCAAAGCCCGCTAAAAAAGAAACTTTTCAAACTCTATCGGTAATGTAACTATTTTTTTGGTTGGCGGAGATGTGGATAAAGTAGTTTAATTTGTTGATATTTTTGTGAAAATTGAATTTGCTGTCTCTCATCGTGTTGTTATTAGAAATATTAGTTTTTTTTTTTACATAAGTATTTGATAATTTTGAGTTTATATCTTATTATTTCATCATAAGAGTTATTTAATAACATGGATTATTTTAAGTCGTGTAGTTGGTGATAAACTAATGGAAGACTTTGTTGGACGAAAACTCCCGTCTCTACAAGAGGCTATGTCAGTTATCTTTATCACAAACAAAATTTAAAATTAACATAAAGTATTTATTAGAATTAATCACTTGGAACCATTTTATAAACTAAAATAATAAATTATTTTTTCTTAAGAAATTCAAATGCCATTTAATTTTGACCTCATGTAATTATTTCAAAAAACTGAACGAGAATATTTCGTTTTCGAGTTTAAAAATCAAAATAAACTAAAATTTTAAGCTAAAAACTTTTTCAACGTGTTTTGCTGGGCTTGTTACTACATAGAATTAAAGTTAAAGGTTTTCTGAAAGCCTAAATTAAGGAGAAACATAAAAGTATTGAAGAAAATTTTCCATAACTTTATCGAATTCTCGATAATGCACATTACAAATGGTCAAATGTTCAGTATATTGAGCTTTGACCTCGAATAACTTTTAAGCGGTCAAGTTTTTGGAAAAATTGTAAGAGGCCTTTTTTGTAGAGCGTTTAATTCTCTACAAAAATATGTACAGGGATTCTTTTTATGACTAATGATGGGCAAGCAATAAAAATCAGAAGGTACAAATGAATATTTTTCTATGTTATTTTTATGGAAAATAAAGAAGTGCGATGCGGATGTCCTTAATATTAATATTAAGCGCTCAAATTTTAACTGGGATCTCCTTACATGTAAATTGAACTTTTAAGCATGCTGGAGTGAAGAAAAAAAAATTTTTGTTTTTTTGAATCACCCTAATATATATATATTATATTTATATATATATTATGAATTTATATATATATATACACATTAATAATTGATCTTTAGTACATTTATGGAACCACTAAAATAAATTTACATTAATTCTCGTAGGTTTTATCGGATGTCAAAATTTTTAGGTAATAGGAATGCTTTTACTTTTATCATAGGTTGCGATAAATTTCTTTATTTTCGTAAAGTTATGTTTACTTAAAAAGTGAGAGCTTTAGCACCTATTTTTTGTTTCAAAGTTATAAATAATTTCAGTTTTCATTTACTTATAGATTATTTTGTTTATATAATAACAGATCATGGAAAATGACCAATAACTGAGTAGCCATGATGAAAACCTTTGATTATATATGTATACCCTTTGACAAAAGAACCCTAATAGAGTTCAAACTTTAAAAAAACAATGAACTATGGTCGAATGTCGACCACTGGGTGCACACTAGTATAAAAAAGGGACAAACATAAACTTACTTTCGTATTCAAATATAAGTCCAAAGAAAAATATTCCTGTAAATATAGTGAAAACAGGCTTTGCAAGAGACCCGTATAGAATTCTCAGCCAAATTGAACTGCTGGGTACATCTCTGTAGAATATTTTTACAAGAAATAAACTGTAGATGCCAGCAGGAACTATACTCCAATATAAGATGCGATATTTCTGAAAAAAAGTACAAAAGAGACAAGATAACATTACACATGAAGTTCTCAAGCTTTGCCGTTTAGTGCACGTTACACTATTTCTTATCTTGCACTATCATTACTTTTTCAAATTCATCATACAACAATTTTGGATGTCTACATCTTATCGTTCGAACATTTATTTCGTCCCATATATTTTACTATTATAATAAATAGAAAGAAGTAATCTAATAATTATAAAAATAATTAAAATTGAATTGACAACAACTCAGTAGTTAATGTGTTAAGAGACCGACTTATTCGACATAGGTTCCAATCTTTGCGAATGCGAATGATTTCGGTCAAATAATACTGTAGCACGATGGTAGGTAGGGCTTTGCCCAAGCCTGTCTCTGGTTACTACCACACTAAAGTTGGATATCTGTCATGAAGCAGCTGTTTAGATAGCTGCACTTGGAAGCCAGTCCCTCTATATAAATTAACATGTCACCATATTAGCCTACTTCATAACTGAACATTCCGTGAAATTGTGATGGAACCTGTACAGCACAAAAGCCCTAGTTAAATAAATATGTGAAGAATTTGTCTTCAGTAATAAATCATGTTTTTCACTATAAGTACAGTTAAAAAATCCTTGGATCTCTGGGTCTCTCACAAATGGCTTGGTTTTGTATGGGAATATCATGCAACCTATAAGGGATTTGGTGTAGTCCATTTGATTCTTTAGAGTAGTCCCTAAAATAGCCTTATAAAATTATACATATATATATATTGTATAATTTTATAAGGCTATTTTAAGGTCAAATCTACAACACTTGCATTTCTCTTCTACTCTCTCATATATTAAAGTTAAAACCGTTTTGTTTAGTAGTTAGTTAGTTCATCTCTAAAATTCTACCAACGATTTTAAAAGTAATCGGATCATCTAGAAGAACAGGTGGGAAACGTGATCAGAATTCTCTTTTTATTTAGCATTTAAATGTTCACTAGTTGGCAATCATTCTTGTCTAGCCATGAGTAACATTGCCTTATAATAAAGTGGAAACTTTAAATATTTACTTTGCGATGACATGATTTTTAAGCTGTTAGTTCTTCCCAGATTTCACTGATGTTATCTGCGTCACATACCTTATACTTTTGAATATTAAATTCATTCTGTTGGCTATAGTAGACCAGATAACCAAAGCTCATTCCGACAACATATGCGAAAATATTGTTGTGGGTCATCCTATGCAGAATATCAAAAGTTGGGTAATCGACTAAGAAGTTGCTAACATGTCTGTGAAATAAAAAAAAATTACGTATATCTCGAAACAATTTCTTACTTCATTATCAATTGAAAAAATCTACTCCTTATGTTAATCTATTAAGGGCGTAAGGGCTGTTGGCAATATCGTGTGAGAATAATGAAACATGGTACAATTCTATACAAATCAATTATTAGATTCTTTCTTGAATTTTAACACTTACAATTTGTACTTTAAAGTTAAAGTTTCAAAATGACATTTTATTTTTCAAAGTTACCATTGCAAAGAGAGTTGTATGTCAAATTTTTATTTTTTTCCGTAATTGTACATGAACACTTAAAACAAAAGTATGTAAAGCTTACGTTGGTGTTATTGAAGGAACTGCATTCAAGTCCTGGAAGTAGATGTGGATTGCAGGCGATATCACTCCAATTACAGCTAGTAAAGATAGTGCTATGACCCTGGACCTGATACTCCGACAGCCCAGGTAAATAATCGAGCCGACGATATAACACTGCAAGTCGGCAGCCAAGTACCTAGAGGTGAGGTGATATATTTATCTTAGTAGTTGGAGATACGATCTTAACAAACATATATGAATGCAATTTCTTTTAATAATAAAAGCATAACGCTTGATAATGGATGGAAAGTGATACTCTTTAACTTAATAACTACTGAACAGATTCTGATAAAACCTACAATAATATAGCGTATACCTATATCGGAATGAGTAAGATACGATAATTTATAGAGACATTGATAATAGTATCCAAAATGTTATGATAAATTTCAAATAAGCAGAAGAAAGTCCTGGGACCTAAGAACTAACAAAACTGAAAATAGTCGTAGTTATCTTTTTTTTACCCTTATCCAACCTAACTAAGGTTGGCACAATGTTTTCCTTTACCTCTCTCTCCCCTATTATATGTCAACTCAGTATGCACGCCTTTTTCATACATATCATTTTTCACAAAATCCATCCACAGTATCTTTTTCGGTTTTTCTCAGATCCTATATCAATTTACAACCATAGCCAAAACTTTCTTGCTACATGGTTTTTACCTCTCCTCATGAGACATGCGCGTTTTATGATATCATATTACTCTCAACTTATCTGTTAATGGTGCTATTTGAAACTTCCTTTAATATAATCGTTCTTAATCTTATCCATTCTAGTTACACCAGATATCCACCTCAATATTCGCATCTCTGCCACATATAGTTTTCTCTCATCTGTCTCTCTAGTAGTCGTCAGTACTCAAATTCATAGAGCATGACTGGTTTTATAATAGCTTTTTTCAAAAAAATCAAAAACACTGTATTCAGTTTAGGCCCTAATAAGGCGCTTATGAACGTCAAAAATTACCAGTGGTTTGGAAAACAACCCAGCCATCGAGAAGAACCGGCAAGAAACTCGATCGGGTACATTATTTTTTACATATATTTTCAATACATCATACAATAGCTTATAGTGGATGCACAGAGAGGAGACAATTCCAGACTTAACTTTAGTTCACATACTGATCCACTCTATAATATCCTTTTGACAATAAAACTCACTTGTCGTGGCGCTTAAATTTTCAGTCCGGCAAATCGGTAACATGTTTTGGGGCTTTATTGTAAAACCTAACGCTATTACCTAAGAAACTATTACTAGTTTTGTTAAGTCTGAAACATGGGACGACCAGTTCATTAGTTTCTAGAATTTTCATTATGGCGGTCTTTTACTAAATTCAGTTTTTCAGACATACAATTTTTTTATAGACATTCTCTTTGAGTTTCAAGAGACAAAAAATATTCCTAGTATATTTTGGTATATTATGCAGTATCTAGAGCATAGGTTAGAAGGTGTCATTACCTGAGAAATGCGACATTAAGGAAGCCTAATTTTCTTAAGGAAACTTTTAATGTTTCAACATATTAAAGATCTTAATTCATCGGATCAGCTGAGATTCAGCGTTGGACGAATCAATTAAATAATAATTGAGAACCAAATTACTAACCACGATTGCTGGTAGCAGGTTGTTCCCGGAATATAGTTATTGATATACAGTAAATGATGCCACCAGTTCTGTCGACAGTCATTTACTTCTCGCATTACGAATACCTGCAAATTAAGTATACTATAAATAGCCAGTAGGAAAACGGTTAAGAACATCTTGCCTCCTCTGTTACTCAGCAGATATTCGTCATTTTACATTCTCACTTTTGTTTTTTTTTATGTCATATAGGAGGCAAACAGACTGGCGGCTCACTTGATGTTAAATGATCACCACCGTCCATAGACACCAGCGACATCAGGTGAGTTGCAAGTGCGTTGCCAGCCTGTGTTTCATGGGAATGGGGGAAGGAAGAGGTGGGCCTCTGGCACTCTCACTGACCAAACGAAACGCAATAATGCAACCACTGTTACTTCACGTCGGTTTTCTATGAGAGGGTGGTACTACCCTGAACGAGCTGACTCATTCATGCTGCACCAGTTAGCTTCAACGTGGCTCTATCACTTACATATTGTCGTTGTTTAATATATATTAATATATATATTTAATATGTTGTGTAATAAATATTATATAATAATACCTCTATTAACATTATAAGCGATAAAGTGTATGTTTATGTAATTACTTTTTGGCCACTCTGTCACACAAAAACTACTGAGTCGATTTTAATGAAACTGTACAATGATATAGTTTATACATCAGAATACAATATAGACTGTAATCTGTGAAGATAATTTTATATTGGGAAATAGTTAACGACATGTTTTTCGAAAGTTTAAAAATTGTTATCTGAAAGATATACGTATTTCCAGACAGTTCGTTATAGACGCAAGTATAGTATAGTGTGTATATGTATATGTATAGTGTTATTTATACAAATAAATAAAATTATAATGTCTAAATAACCGTATTTTATTAAATGGAAATTAAAGTGTTTACGAGACATAAAACAAAAAAAAAAAATAGTAAGACTTTCGACGCGTAGTTCAGCAGCTTGTACACAGCTAATTGATAATCGGCACTGAGATTGTGCAGTCCATAATATATTTGAAGAATTAATAAATTATATAAAAAGTATATAATTATCATTCGGAGTACCAATATATGTGGAATAGAGATTAATGTTTACAAATTATGACATTTACATCATTTTTACTATAATCGATTTAATATTGCAAAAAAAGGACACAGTCATTCCATTATTTCGAGTTCTCACTTCTGTTGGCAATTCTTATGACTACCTCTACTTTCTTTTGTTATGACATACATAGGATAACACATATGTCTAAGAAGCCTTATTTGCCTTCAACATATTATTCAAGTTACGTACATCCCATGATGGTCCTGAGCCGGCGAATCTTTGCCAAGTCATTGTTACTGCCAGAGCTAGAGCATACGGCACACTGGACCTGTATTAAAATATATTTAAATATTAATAAAAATGAAATGAAATGACTGTAGGACACTGATGAGATTTTTAATGGCTGATAGTAGACATTTCAGATTACATATCGCCTTTAAATACCTTTAAATTATTCTAAGCTGATGACAGTACGTAAATATAATTACAGTTCATTTATTCTCTAATGAGGATATAGCAACAGTCAACAACAATAATACAATAACAATAATAAAAAGGAGAAAACCTAACTGAAGACCTACAACGCTTTATCAGATAAATACAACTTACTTTAAATTAATTTATATAACAATAAAAAATATTGGAAGAAAAAACAGAATAAGAATAAAAGAAAAAGTGAAGATGAAGTCATTTATAAAAATTAAAATTAACTTATGGAAAAAAACAATATGGTACATACAATTAAAAGTATTGAAATATAATTTACTAAATGTTGTTTAAATGGTTATGGATGTAAAATGTATTTGATTGTCTTTTTAAATTTAATACTCAATTGATGTCTAATGAGATGTTTTTGATTGCGAGCTCATTGTATAAACGAGTCATACGTACAATCAGATTGTATTATGAAGTATTATTCTTGTTTTAAAAATGAGTTTAATAAACATAAGTTTGTTGGTATTTCGTTCTATTCCACGTCGTATCTTCTAAATGCTTGTACCTTGTACTTACCGCAACCATCTTAGAAGAATATTCTTCGGTAACATAATCCATCGCAGTTTGTATTTCTCCTCATACAGCTTCATATTGTATACTGATAGAAATGCTGATACTACGAAAGGTATTTGCACAACCATTGCACCGTTAACATAAAAATAGAACGGTAAGTTGTCATACAACTGGAAATCAATAAAAATGATCTCTTTAGTAACTCTATATATAACTAGCTCTTGTCCTTCGTTTTGCTCGCGTTAATATAGTAAAATATATTTTTCTAACACAATTACATATATTTATCTTTCTTTATTCACATGGGGATATCCCTAATGGGTCTCGGGGGAACGAGTGAGTTATATCCGACTTGTACGAATTAAAACCCCATGGTGCATGTCGGCGCCTACCCACATTAATTGCGTCAGCCGATTGCCATGTCAGCGTCTACAACTACCCGCACTAGTTGCATCACCCGGTCACGCCTCTTTCCCTACTACTCTTCTTCATTATAAATCTCGATGACTGGGTAGTTTCCGAACCGGCGGTAGTTGACTTCCATAAATTGAATAAAAGATATTTGAATTTGTATTACTTTTACATAATTATGACATTATTATTATAATGGGTGGTTTAATGAGTTAATTAATTATAGTGGGTGGTTCAGTGGGAATATTATTATAATTTTTTAGCCGGCTCTCTCCGACATGCACGTCTGCCACAATTGTTGTGGTGATACGAGATCTCTACAGACTTCATCGTGCCACACCAGTGGGTGGCCCAGCGGCGGAGAACCTCGCCACCGGGCCTCTTCTTACCAAGAGACAGCCGTGTACACACCAGCCATCTCCGCCGTGCACCGGACTTGTACAGTGGGAAGATAGACCCCCCAACCCATCGTCCCTAGGTCCTGCTACGGTGGCGGGATCAAGCGGGCAAACTGCCGCCTTCTCTTGCCGGTCGTCCGTTGACGGGGAGGGCCGCTTGAAGAGTCCTCGTCGCAGGCCCTCTCCACCGCCCTATTCTGCGAGGAAGTCGTCTCGCAAAAGGAGACCATAATATTCCATACATCCTCTCTACCAAGCATGGCTTTCACCACGCTCAACAGCGAGCAATCCCACTCTACCACCGCAACCAAAGTATAGCGTTGCTCCTCCCACACAACACACTAAGTGTGTGCTGCACGGTGTCCAATTCAACGCTACATTCATGGAATATAGCGGTTGGCTCCCTGTGTGCTGTTTGGTGCAGGTATCAACCGAAATACCCATGGTCTATCAGCGCCTGTAGTAGACGGAACGACTGGGAAACCCAACTCCTCCCAATCCTTTCCGGTAAGACTGGGCGAACGGTATCAATCATGTATCGACCCTAACAAGAGTCCACTCCACAGCAGGTCCTGCCTCCACCTCATGAGCACCTCCTCTCGAGCACTTGCTTTTTTCCTCTTTCCCTGGGAGCAAGAGGCTCACCCATCAGTTTCTTGGCCACAACGGCAAGCAGCTCCGCTTTTAGCACCCAGGGAACGAAGCCAGCGAGAACCATGTCTATCGCCGAGGACACCACCCGGTATCATCGTATCACCCTCAGCACTCAGGTGCGCTGCACACTTCACAGAGCTCGAACATTGATGGTGCTACGGGCTTCCACCGAGAACATCCAAAATAACAGTGACTAATAAAATCATCTGAATGTTGTATGCCATTTATTTCGTCGTCATTAAATTTGCAATAACTTTTGATAGAGTGAACTAATTTTAATGAAACCAAAACTAAATGTTACACAAAAATATGCTTTATGATAAGATATATTTTCTTGGTTGGTTGGTTGGTTGTAGGGTTTTATCCTAAAAGCAGCACTTTAGCAGTAATGCGTGACCAAACAAACAGAAAAATGGACAGATAGACAGACAAATATTTTTAAAAATTATTGAAATGTATTTTATAACATATTCCTCGACACCTGCAACTATATACAAAAGTAGGTTTACAAAAGTCTAAAAAGTACACGTGAAATTTACATTCTCATAATATGTATAGATAATAATATAACACAACTTTTTCCTTATAACAAAGTTGATTGTAAATTAATACGACATCGGAGCTCTTGCGGCAAATACATAGTCGAAGTCATTTAAAGCACAATTATATTACTCACATGTTCCAGATATTGTGTATTAGAAATGTATATAAAACTTGATACACTCGAGTGTCCCATTGCCATTATGATTAACATGATACATCTGAAATTGTATAAACATATACATAGCATTAATATGAAAGAGAAATGTAAATGAGACCAAGTTATAAAAATACAATGTAGAATAAAAAAAAGTAAAACAAGTTTGCCAGTGTGCGAACTAAAGATATAAAGTATTCGAAATAAAGTATTTAGTAATGAAAGTACCTACAACAGCTTTAGTATTGGGGTGTAAGGGGTGTCAAATAACATCATAAGACTTGAGACACCCAAGCCAACAGGCAATGGCGAAAGCGGGGTGCTAGGGTTTTACAGCCTGACTGGGTCGCAACCACCATGTATATGGCGAAAAAGCCCGGAAAAGTGATTCGCTTCTGCGGGTCGCGTTTCGGGATCAGCCTGTGCATATCCAGCTTATTGCAGGCCGGCATGATAGTGGCGACCGGCGATGGATAGTGCGTCAATCGGTGGTCGCTATTATTTTTGGATTGCACTGTGCTTACCATCAGGCATAGTGCAGTCATATTGCCGTGCTACAATAAAAAAAGTCCATTAATCTATCTACTTTCTCTTGTGCTTAAGTCGTGTCATCATTAGATGACGATGACGATGAACATAATTACAATAACTTTTGATAGAGTGTTTTTTTTTTCGATCAGTTTACGCTATTGACCTAACAAGGACTTAACAGCTTCACCGGACTACGTAGGCGACCGCTTAATGCACTCAGCCGACTTTATTTGACAACCTGCTCAAGGGTGCACGGCACTCTTCGGCTTGGGCTGTTGCATGATACATGCAATTCACGACCTATCTGAACTAACCTAAGCTAAACAAACTATTCATATATATATGATTTGTTGAAACACATATGTGTACCAAGCATACATACCTCAACAACTCTTATATATGTACTAGCTGTTACCCGCGGCTTCGCACGCGTTTTTTGAATATATTAAATGGATTTAAAATTGTTATTAGATGTGTAAATAACAATAATACTCTTTCAAAAATATTTGAAAGTATGACATGCACATCATATACAGTAACAGGTAACATGTACATTATATATGTGAATACTAATAGTGTATCGAATGGGATGGGATTTATCATAGGCCACATAGCTGGAACTTTAAACTATTATCTATGTATCACCCTCAGTGCTCACTTACATAAACATATGACTTTCAGTTATATTTATTCTTGGAGTCCAATACAATGTATGTCACATGCGCATGTTTACAGTGAACTACATATTTTTGGTCAATTTCACACATACGAATGCACGAATAACAGTGTCAACAAAGTCGTGTTCCATGTCTGTCTATATGTCTGTTCGCGGTAAGATCAAAAACGCATCTTCATGCCGTTTTTACCAATATATAAAATGATTCTTGGGCAAGGTTTAGGTATAGTTTGTCTTATTATCAGGGCGGGTATCGTCTGCTGAACCCGCTAGCTTAAAATGAAACAGCTAGTTATTTAGTTATTTGCCCGTAAAATTCCCGTTCAAATATTATTTGTAGTCCGTTGAAGCTGTTAAGACCTTGCTAGGGCAGTAGCGTAGTCATCTGAGTGTCCGCGCGATATTCTAGCGAGACGGACGTGTTTTATGCTCGCTCCGTGTCGTTAGAATTCATGGCGGTAGGGTAGGTACACTTATTAATAAGTTAGCTTACCTGCGTTACTAAGTCCTGTTCTGCGTTGTTTATGGGTGGTTTCTGGTGTTGTGTTGTGGATTTTATTACTGACCTGGCTTGCTTACGGTTTGATGAACTAGTTTCAGACCCTGACTTGGCTTGTTTTTGGACTTTGGCGTGGATTTTCTTATTTTTGACTTGGCTTCGTTTTTTGGACTGTTTTTTGTTGTTTGTTTGGATTTGGCGTGTCTGTCGGACTTTGAGTTACTGCCTCTTGGTCACTGTGTGACCTTTTGGTCACCAGTGCACCATGAGTGTGAAAAGGAGTTGTAAAACCAGGCTTAGGAGTGTTAGCGGGGTGGGGAAGATTGTCGACTCCTCTGACACAGAGGTGGAGGACGGGGCGGCTCCAAAAGTGAGCACGCGTGGCAGGGGGCAGGGGGTCAGAGGTGAAGGATGCTACCGCTGTGGCGCAGCGGGTCACAAAATGGGCGAGTGCAAGGCGGAGGCGGCCCACTGCGCCATCTGCGCAGGCGCTGGGAAGCCCTCGGGGCACGTGATGGGGACCCGCAACTGCAGGCCCCCTACCACGAAGGGTAGGGACTTCCCAGTAGTGGGAACAGGCCCTAGGGCGGCAGCCGCCAGGCAGGAGGAAGTTGCTATGGACCACTGATGGACCACACCATACGCAACTTCCTCCAGGCGAACCTCAACCACTCCGCCGCTGCACAAGATTTGCTCGTGCAGTCAGTGGCGGAGTGGGGTATCGGGCTCGCGGTCGCTGCGGAGCTGTACTGCATTCCCTCCCAGCCACACTGGGGTGTGGATCGGGCTGGTTCCGTGGCGATCGTGGCCGGCCGAGGTTCGCCCCTGGCGGTAAGAGAGAGGGGTGTCGGGTTCGTGGCGGCTGTCTGGGGAGAGTACGCCATTGTGGGGGCGTACTTTTCCCCTAACAGGCCCCTGTGGGAGTTCGAGAGGTTCCTTGGCTCTCTGCAGGGAGCTGTCAGGCGGCAGTCGCTGCTCCCCGTGGTCCTCATGGGTGATTTAAACGCTAAATCAAGGACCCGGGGAGCGGCAGCCACGGACCTGAGGGGCGTGGCCGTTGAGGAGTGGGCAGCTGAAGTAGGGCTGTCCCTCCTCAACCAGGGGAACGTGCACATGTGCGTGCGACAGAACGGGGACTGTGGTAGACCTTTCGTTTGCCACCCCGTCTGTAACACGCCGTGTGTGGGGGTGGAGAGTGATTGAGGAGGTGGAGACCCTATTGGACCACCGATATATTAGGTTCGAGGTCTCCACCTCCCAAGCTGCAATTGGCACCCGCCCTTGGAGGGGCGCGAAGTTCCCCTGTTGGACGGTGCACCGCCTCAACCGCGAACTAGCGGAAGAGGCAGCCATCGTCCAGGCGTGGGCCATGCCTCCCCTGCAGGACGATGTCGACGCGTCTGCAGCCCGCCTCCGTGGTGCCCTCACGGAGGTTTGCGACGCGTCGATGCCGCGGAGCGTACACCGACCAGACAAACGGGCGGTATACTGGTGGACGCCGGAGATCGGCGATCTCCGGGCGGCTTGCTCCGCGGCCCGGCGGCTGTTCGGGCGCAGCTACCGGCGGCGGCACCGGGACCCCGAGGAGGAGGCCCGGCTGTATGGCAGCTACAGGGAGCGCAGGAAGGTCCTGCAGGCTGCCATCAGCCGGGCGAAGGAAGCGGCATGGGAGGAACTGCTGCAGACGCTGGAGGGGGATCCGTGGGGGCGCCCGTATCGGATCGTACGCAATAAGTTGCGATCCTGGGCGCCTCCGGTGACGGAGTCTCTCCTGCCGGAGGTGGTAGCGAGGGTCGTGGGAGAGTTATTCCCCGACCCTCCGTCGCTCTCGATTCCTCCCATGCCCCCGCCTCGGGTGGAAGTCGAGGAGGTGTTGGACAGTCCTCCCCCAATCACGGAGGAGGAGATGGGGAGGGCTGTTGAACGCCTCTTCAACCGGTGGAGAGCACCCGGCCCTGACGGGGTTCCGGGCCGGGTGCTCGGCCTTACGCTGGGCCATCTTGAAGGGTAGCTTCGGGAGCTGTTCGAGCGGTGTCTGGCGGTCGGGCAGTTTCCGAGGCTCTGGAAGTTGGGGCGGCTCTGCCTCATAGCGAAGGCGGGCCGCTCTCTGGACTGCGCGTCCGGATATCGGCCCCTCGTCCTGCTGGACGACGTCGGGAAGGTGTTGGAGAGGGTTGTTTCTTCCCGAGTCGTCCAGCACCTGGAGGGGGTGGGGCCGAATTTGTCGGACGCGCAGTTCGGCTTCCAGACAGGACGTTCCACAGTGGATGCCCTGTGCCTCCTAAACTCGCTGTCGACGTAGGCTACCTCCCAAGGGGAGAGGGTCTTTGCGGTGTCCCTAGACATCGCCAATGCCTTCAACAGCCTGCCGCACGGTGTCATACGAGAGGCTCTCCGATATTTCGGAGTGCCTCTGTACCTGCGGCGGCTGTTGGAGGCGTACCTGGAGGACAGGGAAGTCGCCTACGTCGCCTGCGACGGGCGGATGGTCCGGCGGGCTACAAGGCGGGGCGTTCCACAGGGGTCGGTCCTGGGGCCGCTCCAGTGGAACATGGGCTACGACTGGGAGCTTCGCGGCGCGCTCCCGTATGGAGCGCGTCTAATCTGTTACGCGGACGACACCCTAGTCGTAGCTCGGGGGGGCGAATGGAGGGAGGTGGAGCGCCTGGCCACGATGGCCACAACTCTCGTGGTCAGGCGCTTAAGGAGATTGGGCCTCAGGGTGGCCGTCGAGAAGACCGAGGCCATACTTTTTCATGGGCCTCGGCGGGGGCCACCACCTGGGGCCCACATAATGGTAGAGGGCGTCCGGATCAGGGTGGGGGCCCAAATGAAATACTTGGGCCTCACCCTGGACGAGCGCTGGCGTTTCGAGCCCCATTTTTCGGGGCTCGGACCGCGAATTGCTGGAGCTGTGGCGGCACTCGGCCGGTTGCTCCCCAATGTAGGAGGGCCGGGTGCCGAGTGCCGTCGACTCTTCATGGGAGTCGTGTGGGCGATGGCCGCCTACGAGGCACCGGTCTGGGCTGATGCCCTCGGTGCCACCAACGGGCGCGCGATGCGCAGTACGCAGCGTACGGTGGCGCTGAGGGCAATCCGGGCATACCGGACGGTGTCATCGGCGGCGGCCTTTACGCTCGCCGGTTCCCTTCCCTGGTAGCTGGAAGCTGGGGTGCTCGCCATCGTGTAAAAATTCACGGCGGCGAGGAGGTGTAGTGGGGAGCCTCCGGCTCCCAGGGAGATAGAAGTTAAAAGGCGGGAGTTGCGGGAGGGGGCTATAGGGAGGTGGATGCAGGACCTGGCGGACGCGCGCTTCGGGAGGCACACCGTCGACGCCGTCCGCCCGGTCCTGCGGAAGTGTATTGGGAGGAGATGGGGCTCCCTTTCGTTCAGGCTGGTGCAGGTGCTGACCGGACACGGTTGTTTCGGGTGGTACTTGCACCGAATCGCTCGCAGGGAGCCATGAGTGCGGCGCTGAGGAAGATACCGCGCAGCACATTCTCTCTGAGTGTGCTGCGTGGGAGTTGGAGCGCCGCACTCTGGTGGCGGTGGAAGGAGAGGATTTGTCGCTGCCGAGCGTGGTCTCGTCCATGCTCGGCAGCGAACAGGTGTGGCGAACAGTGGCCTCCTTTTGCGAGGAAGTCTTCTCGCAAAAGGAGACAGCAGAGAGGGCCCACTAGGCGGACCCCCTCAGTGGCCGTCTTCACCATCGGAGGACCGGCAGGAGGAGGCGGCGCTTTGCCCAACTCCTCCTGCCCCCGTAGCCGGACCTGAAGGGATGTAGTCGGGGGGCTCATCCCCTAATTGCACAGGTCCGGCGGACGGGGGGGGGGGCAGCTGGCGTGTACCCAGCTGCCTCTCTATAGGTAGGAGCCCGGCGGCAACCTTCCGCCGGGTGGACCGTTGGGGCGGCTATTCAAGGGGAATAGCGAAGAACGATCCCTTGCCACCCCAACATCACGGTCTGTCGGTACACCGTGGGGTTTTAGTCCGTGCGAGCCGGACATAACTCATCCTCTTCCCCGGGAGGGTGGGTATCCATAAGGGATTTCCCCACGTAAAAAAAAAAAGTAGCGTAGTCATCTCTAAAAAAAAACCGTTCAAATAGGTCCAGCCGTTTCGAAAATTACCCGGAACAAATAAACAAACAGACATATCGACAGAATTAAAAAAAAATGTTGATATTTGTAGCACCGCAGATATAAATATTCATCAAAAAGTATTTATTTTAATATTATATACACACACTTTATTCTTAGAATACGTACTATATCACGAACCAAAAATTGGGAGCAAAACTAACGTAGAATAACCTTTTTGAGGAGTTTTTGGCGGGATTTCAGTCTGTCATGTAGGGGATTTTATATTTTATTCATAATCTTGTGTTATTTGACTCTATATTGTGTTAAATTGGTGGCGTTTTATGTAATACGGTTTGTTTATTATGCATAAGTGAAATGAATGAAAAATAATACCACGGAGCATGTATTATGGGGTCTTGAAAATTAAGAAGATAAAAATTTACGAAATATTATATAGAACATTTGGTGCTTAACCTTTACATTAAGTTTAGACATAGAAGAAAACTGGGTAGAGAATACATAAGAACTACCTATATTGACAACTTCAGAATTGGCAGTATGGATTAATTCCTTCGCCTGTATTGATAGACAAATATTATTACTACTAACCTTTTAGAATAGCAGAACAAAATAGACTTTAAAAATGTTAGCGATAGTAACGTATTACGTATAGTCAAAAACTGGAATTAAAAATAACGTAGAATAAACTTTTGAACAGGAACACAAAATAAACCCTCATAATATTTCCGATAGAATGTTATCATGTTACCATGGCAACGCATATAATACTGACACTGACACGCAGTGGATGCTCTAAAAATAGCCCGATTTTAAGACATTCTGCATTAGTGCTCCGCTCCTATTGGTTTTAACGTGATGAAACAAACAAACAAACTCTTCAGCTTTATATATTAGTATAGATATACATAAAGGAAAGAAACAAAACCCTTCCACTTTCATGTGTTAGCATGTCTGCGTGCACGTGTGTGGAGGTGATATGTGTAATGTTGTCGCAGTGCAATGCAGTTTCGATAGAGTATATTTTAATGACACCAAGGCCAGATGTTACTCGAGAATATGTTCTATAATTTTTTTAGTGAGATTTAATTGGGATCACAGTACTTTAACAGTGATGCATGTTAAAAACAGAAAGAAGGGAGAGATATTTATAAAATGATTTAAATGTATTTATTACATAATATTATATAAAATATCAGTAACAATTATTTTCACAAAAAAAAAAAGTACAAACGCGTTCAATGTTCATTCTTAATATATGATAGATAGTAAACGAAGCAACGTATTGCTCATTAGTCACAATAAATGAAATGCAGTTTTTGGCAATGAGCTTCGCGACACTGAGCCATCCTCTCATTCTGTTTTTCTATTTAAAACGCAGCACAGCTATAATGTGGTCCGGTTCTTATAATTTTCTTTTCGAACCAAGTGCTCTTGGTCTGACGACACTTCATGGCTTCATATAACTTTTAAGGTGAGCGCTTAAGGCACTCGAATGTCAACTAGCTCAAGGATAACAAAGTGGTTGAATCTCGGCCTTGGGCTGTACGCGAATCGGACCAAATGGCTTTGTAGTGTATGCTAACTTGCTGCTTATATATGACACAAAAAAAAGTTCTAAATTGAGTATAGTTATTGACTTGTTCATTAAACAAGTGAATATCGGTAACGAGTCATCTACATTCTCTTGGATGGTTATGAAAATCAAATTATCCGTCTGAAAACATCCATCGATGTAATGCGATATAGATACTTCATAGTGAAATCTCTCTATGTTGTTAGCTATCCACCTCTGGTACCGCTCGTCATATTCAAAACACCGAGACAATAGCGCCACGTATTAGTGATACGTATTGATACTAGCGCCAAGCGCCAATATATAAGAGAGACACATTAACACTAACGCCATTTTATTAAAGATACATAAATGAGAATTATTATAATTATATAGATTTCAATGAGACATTTAAATAGGAATTGATATTGTTCATTTATTACTTGCATAACATTAGTTTTATGATAATAATAGTAATTGCTTTGACTTCCATAGTTTGACCTATAAAGGGCTACATGTCTCTACACACATAATTGTATGTCTAAACATATTTCAGATACATAAATAACAATGATTTTATATAGAATTGATGTATGTAAATAATATTAATTTGTTCATTAATTATTTTCTTTGTATTACTTAAAACATATAGCAGAATTACAAGTAAATGGTAATTGCTTTGAGTTATATAGTTCGCCTTACAAATTATATAGTTCGGCCTATAAAAGGCAAGATGTCGGTGTTATCTACGCATTATTTTGTAAAAAGTACTGTAAGCCGTAACTCTGGCCAAATAAAGAGTGAAAGTAATTACTTAGTATTTATTGGCATCCTGACTGCATCGACTATGTCCTATACACCTTGCTAACAATATATACATTAGATGTCTTGCAGACTTACTTAACACCATGTAACGAAGAAAGCCTGTCCAATCTTGGATCGCTATTCATAGAAGGACTAAGGAATTTTAGCCAGCTACGACGAATTGAGAAACACAATAATATTTTCATACAGGAGTGACATTCTGCAAAAAGATTAGAATACTTGTATAATACTGTACTAATGTTTATTTTGTACGTTATTCATATAAATTCGAAGCACATACAAGAATATGGAAATATTTAAACTATTGCAAGAAGCATTTATTAGATTAAATTTGTCTTTATAATCAATCTGAAAAATGAAATTATAATCTATATTGCTTAAAATATAGGTGTCCTTTGAATTACATAAGCATTCAATGTTAGCACGACATGATTCAAGATGGTAAACACCTTAAATTTTGAGGGAAATTAGCTCTTAAGCGCAGCTGTTGGAATACACATATAATACTTTTGACCAAATATAAGAACAAGACGAGTCTTGGCGTAATTTTGGTGGAATAAGAGTATGAATAAAAATCTTTAAAACAATTACTTGCTATAAGTCGAAGGAGACTCGAAAAATGGTATCGTAATTAACTTTGTTTAATCAGGTGTCTACATAACAGTAGTAGGTACATACTGATTTAACTAATTAAAATTAGTTGAACATGTCAATAAATTAATGGATTAGGTCGCTGAAACTGATATCTGTAAAATAATTATACGGTATTCAATTAATATATGAATTCGAATATTTAGCTGTTTTGTATGAATATATAAAAACTTCATAAAATTTCACCTAGCAAGAGAATGTATGGTCCATCGTCTGTTTTGAATTCAACAATAACCTTTCGTTCGAATCCATAACATGTTGGGTAGAAACTTTTTAATAAATACCTGCCGTCTAACTTGAATCCTCAGATTAAAGATATGTCTCAAATGAAAAGATTTTCCCTTTATAATAAGTTCCTCAAAGCTTAGCGGTACTTCAACTACATCTTCACTTAAAATGAAATTATGGGCAAATATTAAAAATATGAAAGTAAAAATAATCCGATATCTGAATAATTTTTTGTTGGTTTATCGCTACGTGTATAATAGTCGCTACATACAGCAAGTGTTAGATACATCTCAACAAGTGAACAAACGAGTGTTGGCTAAATTATAAACTATCCTTACGCTTGCACAAGATTGTAATGCGAGCGAAATAGCGTTTTTTATACTTTTTTAGAATTCGTGTTTTATATACTTAATATTTCAAGAATATTTGAAGATAAAATGACTGCAAATGACACTGGTATTAATGTAGAAATATTTTTTTCTATAATGGCTATGAACGCTAAAATCAATAGACTGAAAATAGTAGCTAAACTGTTTGTAAAAAACGATAAACGGTATACAGTTAATTCTTCTAAAAAAGGACTCCTAAAGAGCGAACCAAAGGCTAGACAAAGAACAATCCGAGAGGTAATATACCATCTACAACACACACAATTGTTTCCACAAACGTATTGTTAATTGGTTACTATAAAGTCTCTCTGCCTTATAAATAGTTTTCCAAAGGGTGAGATAGATTTTTTTTAGCAGAAACTGAATACTTACCTTCATTTCCGTCTGTGCATAGATCATACAAGCTCCCGAGAATATTCAATATTAATATAACACCACACACTGCCGCAACAACTATGTCTGCATTAGTGATATCCATTGAAGTATTTTGTTTATACTTTTTGCAAATATAGCCATCTTTGACTCTCGCACGCAACCGATAGTCACGCCACAGGGAATTATTGAAGCATTTCTCAAGGATCGACTTTGGGTCCAGATTGTCGCTGTAGAATTGTTTACAAGTTTTTGTAAGACACGTACCGCGTTCAATGATGGAATGATTAAAGTGCCTCATAGTATCCTCTGAGTACTCCTGTAATTTAAAATACATTTCTTTCATTTGAATTATTTTAGCCTTCACATTTATTTCCCCATACAATGTACATAAACCTATTTACTCCTATAATCTAATATAATTCTCATTACAGAACATATATTTACCTGCCTAATGAAGGCACATATTTAATACAAGTTTCAGACGTCGATATATGTATAAAATTGTATATAATGAATACCCTAGGTGATAATATAATAAGATGCATATAAACAATAAACTTAGTCATAGTTTTAACAAACATATATATATTCTATTATAGTAAAGTTTACTTAATTGAGACAATTTTTTTCGAGGTCAGAACTACGAAGAAAGAGGCAATTGAAAGACTTTCGTTGTTCGTAAGATTGGGAAGGAGACGGTGTAAAAGCTACGATAGCGTAATTCCTGCATTCAATTTAATTACAACCAATACACAAATATATATATTAAGTACCATACAAATAGCAATATAAATCTAACTCGCTTTGTAGTGCGCCGTTCGCGTATATAAACGCCCTTCCTGATTTATGATGCGGTAATTAAAATACAAATGGCTGATGGTTACTAGATATGTAGAAATTAGCCACCAAAATGGTCTCCAGCACTGGGAATATAACTTGACAAATAATATAATAATAATTGATGTACAAAATATTACATAACCTCAAAATTACCACTGATGACGCCGATTTAAGCTCACGTTGGTATCTGTACTAGTTTTGAGACTGTATTAAAATCACTTACACGAATCATATACAGTAAGGAACTCGACTCATCTGATATCAACTCTAATTTTAACACGCAGACCAACGCTTCAGGATCGGCTGTGCAGAGCTTAAAATCTTCTGCATCATAAATAGGTGGCATTCGGTTGTACTCCGTGGCTATGAATAAATAATTGTTATTTACAACTCCATCTTTGACCATGGTGTAAATGTGGTCACCAGTATAAGTATAAAAATATAGGATGTAAACTTTTTAAAACTTAATTCTTTATAACGAAACATTTTTTGTAAAATAGAAATCAGTTGCAATTGATTTCTGTATGCATAAATACGCTTACATTATTTTACTGTTTTTTAGGTGAACAATTATTGTCTTTTATGATGTACTACGTTTATAATTTAGTTGTAAATATATTTATAACGACAATACCATCGTTTTTGTGTGTTAATGAATTACAATTTTGATGTATACATGTCTACCAACTACCCGCACTAGTTGCGTCATCCGGTTACGCCTCTTTCCCTACTACTCGACTTCATTATGAAAGGTGCGGAGCGACCTCCGTTAAATCGGGACTGCCCACGCCGCCTTCGTAAGTGCACGAGTCCTAGTCCGCGCTCCGCGATTGCGCTAGTTGCAAAATTACCTTGCAACTAGCGTCATCAACGATTTCCCTTGTAGTCGATGTCCGGGTGTCGTCACGACGCACCCAGGACTGTACCGCGGCGTATCGCGAGAACTCCCAGTATCGCCATACAGCGCAGCTCTGGTGGCATGCAACAAAAAGGACCTTCTCAGGACCAACCGACAACCCCACGCACGAACATGGACTCTGAACCTGCCCAACTGACGACCCAGCCTACGTACACGGAACTTGAACCCATATTTACCCGACGACCCCAGCTACACTTACCGGACCTTCACGTTTTGTGCGACGCCCTCAACCGGACTTCCCGGATGAAGAGCCGACGCCCACACCCGTTCTCAGGAGCGGTCCGCCCGCCCACGCATCGAGCGCTGCGCAAGCGGTCAGCAGGACCACCCAACAAATGAATTTCGAAGACGACCTTATTCAGATTGCCGACTTGATATTAAAGAAAGCTCTATCCGACACCATGGCACGATGGTATGCCCTGGCCTTCAGGATCCAAGAGGCATCCTTACAACATAAGACATTATCACCGGAGAACCTTAAAGCCCTAGAATACGCAGCGAAAGGTGTTCTAGACCCCCTGGATATCCTGCTGACAACGACTGCCCAGAGTCCTCTAGGGAGAGCAGTTAGGCGAGCCAGAGAGGAAGACGACCACCAGGAGTCAGGATAAAAACGCCCTAAACTCCAAACCGAAGTCCCGAAATCCCAGGCAAAAACCCCGATTTCCACTAAACGACATTACCGCCGCAACCACAGAGAGTTTCAATGTCAAGATTACTCAGTGACCCAGTTCCCACGGAGAGAACAATGACGCGAGCAACAGGTGTTCGAGGAACAAGTGCGACCGCAACAGCTGCGCGCGCATCAGCTGTGGCCGTGAAAGCGCCGACGACCTTGATCGTGAAATTTGTCCTACGACCGCCGACGGCGAGCAGCGGGAACTCCGGCGCTAGTGTGCTACGCACCGAGAGGTCCTCGTCACAGTATAGCTGCCCGAACTCCTATGCAGCGGCGACATCTGCATCGACTTCCACGCAACACAGCGTTACCGAGAGAGAGCCGCTAATTGAAAGCCAATCACAAAGCGCCGTTGCAGAGCCCGGAGGCTCTCGTGACGGTATAGCCTGCACGGACACTATGCCGGCCGCCGCGGAACCCCAAAAAGTAAGAGAAAGAAAATATCCGCCGATCATAGTTGAGTTGCTGCCGGATTGGCACTTGCATTTTGATGCCATTAAAAAAGATTTCGAGAAGACGCCGAACGCGCGGCCATTTGGCGCGGGAGTGCACTTCCTCCCGAGTGATGAAAATGAATACCGCGCAATCCAGAGGTACCTATCTGAGCTAGAGAGGACCCAAAGTATCTCATGGTTCTCATACTCGCTGCTCGACGAGGAGAGCCTTAAAGTAGCAATTAGAGGGCTGCCGACATCCACGAACCCGGAACACATCTCTGAGGCACTCAGAGCGAAAGGCTATGAACCCGAGGTGGTTCGTAAAGTGAGGGCGCGCGCCGACCGCCCCGGCAGCATATTTTACGGAGCACTGCGGAAAACAGAGGACCTAATCCCCGGTATCTATCACGTGGATGAACTCTTAACAATGACTGGTGTTAAAATCGAAGCCTGGCGGGGCAAGACCGGCCCCGCCCAGTGCCACCGATGCCAAAAGTTTAGGCATAGCTCCCATCAATGCCACAGAAGACAAGCGTGTGTCAGGTGCGGGAGCCCGCACTTCGCGACGAACAGCGACCGTTCAAGAGACGCACCGACTGCCTGCGCCAACTGTGGGGGGCCACATCCGGCCAACCACACGCAGTGCCCCGTCCGAAGGCGAGAGGCGAGAAACAAGAGGGCGGGGGCGCTAGCGGTCACGGGACGCAAAGGGCAAGCCCTGCCGCAGCAAAGCGTCGTGATCGGGGCCGCACCGGCGTCACTAATGGCGCCTGCAAACGACCCGACGCCACGCGAGGTGGGATGGTTCCCGCGAAAAGGAAAAGGAGGCGCAGCAGGAAGACTGCAAATGAAAAAACAACAACAGAGATTGTGCCCAGCCGATTTATAGGCTTACCAGATGAGTTCGCGACATTCCCAGCCCAGCAGGGGGGTAGGGGAACCGGGAACGAGTCTACCAGAGTACCCAAAAGACAAGGCTAGCCAATGGATACTACGCCTACTATCGTCGTACACTGGAACGCTCAATCCATAAGAAAGAAGAGGAAGTTACTCGCCCACTTCCTGAGACAATACAAAGTAGATCTCCTGCTATTATCCGAGACGTTTCTCCATTCTACCGAATCCCTTAAAATGTCCGGATATAGCATCTACAGAAAGGGCGAAGTATCGGCCACCGGCACTGCTTACAGGGGGCTAGCAGTGTTTGTTAAAAACAATGTTATCCACGAGCCCATAACACATAAGGAATATCGGGCGCTCCAGGCGTTGGGGGTGCTCGTGAACATCGGAGACCGAATCACCAGATGTTATGCCGTCTATAGACCTCCGGGCGCAAGCCACGAAACCTTCCGAGACGACCTGAAGGACCTCCTGGCTGATTCGCCGGACCCGGTAGTGGTGGCCGGCGATCTGAATTTGAAACACCAATCCTGGAACTCCAGCAGGAACACGGCGCTAGGAGCCCGCATCCTGAGGCACGCAGAGGACCACGATTATTATATAATCGGACCGAAAACGCCCACTCACTACCAAGGGCAGTCACAAGATGTCCTAGACATATGTTTGTACAGAGGATTAACAACTCCCCCTGTACAAACTGTGCTTCCTGATTTACCCTCAGATCACCGCCCAGTACTCCTAGAAATCCACGCGACTCCAGTGAGAGTACTATTACCCTCCCCACGCATGGAAGTATGCTGGGAGAGGTTTAGGAATGAACTAGAGGCCAACACAATAACGAGAAAGATGACCACGAGTGCAGACGTCGAGCAAATGACCGAAGACATCACAGGGTGTATCCAACGCGCCCTAGAAGTGTCCTCGAATGTCAAACCGACGCAACACAGACGTCCATCGATACCGCAACACATCAAAGAGCTCATCGATCAAAAGCCAAGACTACGTATACAATGGCAGAATACCCGTTGCCCGAGCTTGAAAACTCGCCTCAATTCGTTAGTGACGCGCGTTAAGCTCGCATTAGACGACCACGCGGCCGATGCGTGGGACGCACACGTCGAGAGCATAGGAGACCATATCCCTTCGGTGCACCGACTGTGTCGAAACCTGAGCTCGGCACCCAGAAAACCCCACCCACTAGTGGGCGAGGACGGTTTCACGAAATATACTGCAGAGGACAGAGCGAAAGTGTTTGCCTCACACCTATGACAAACACTTACGCCTAACCCCATAGAGAACCTGCAGCACTATAACGAGATCAAGTTATTCCTGAGATCCATGAATACCAGAACAAAGGAACAACAAGATAACCTGTTTATCACTCCGAGAGCGGTACAGCGCGCTATCAAGCGACTAAAATCAAAAAAGGCCCCGGGAGCCGATGGGATACCCAATACAATGGTCCGTCACGCCCCCTACAAAACCGTCGCGGCGCTGACGAGACTGTATAATGGCATCCTCCGGTCAGGCCACTTTCCGAGGGAGTGGAAGGTAGGAACGGTGGTCATGATTCCTAAACACAACAAGAGTCTTAAACACCCAGAAAACCATAGACCGATTACGCTGCTCAGCACGCTCTCGAAAGTTTTTTAAAGGTTAGTGCTGAACATGCTGAAGCCACATATCGATCTCCGAAAAGAACAATATGGGTTCCGAGAAGGCCACTCTACGACCCTGCAGCTCACCAGACTAATCCACACCCTTGTCGAAACGCATAACAGGAAGGAGCATGCCGCCCTGGTCCTGCTGGACATAGAGAAAGCGTTCGACAAGGTGTGGCACGACGGCCTACGCTACAAGCTGGCGGTATCAACCAGCACCCCCGCCCGCCTACAAAGAGTTCTTACATCGTTCCTAGAGGACCGAAGAGTACAAATGAAGGTGGAGACTCAGATGTCCAGCGAGGTAGCGGTGCGAACGGGCGTACCACAGGGCAGTTGTCTCTCGCCGCTACTCTACGCGCTCAACACTAATGATATCCCCTCAGATGACAAGGTGAATTTGGCCCTGTTCGCCGATGACACGGCGTATTGGGCCACATCTCTCAACCGCAAGAGAGCCGCATCCCTCCTACAACCAGTGTTGGATGCACTACCTGACTGGCTGAATAAGTGGCGGCTGACGACCAATATCGGCAAGACGCAGACATTTCAACCCGGATTTAATATCAAACCGACGCCCCCTTTGATGCTCCAGGGTCAGACACTTCCGTGGAGGAACGAGGTGAAATATCTTGGGGTGATCATTGATAGAGGACTCACCTTCAAGAAGCACATTGGAGATACCATTGTGCGAGCGAAAGTGGCGGGGAGAGTGCTGTGCCCGGTACTCAACTCGAGATTACCGTACCGCACTATGCTAGGCCTCTACAAGACGTACGTGAGATCACGACTCACGTACGCAGCCCCGGCTTGGTTCGGTTGCGTATCAGAGACCCATAAACGCAGATTACGAGTCCAAGAAAACCAGACACTCAGAACTATTGTCGGGTCCCCACGCTATGTGAGGAATGCGACGATCGCAAGAGATTTAAAAGTAGAGAGCCTAGAAAACTTTGTAAGCAGCTTCGCTACGAACATGTTTCGTAGAGCGGATGCTTCGGTGCATGTACACCTCCACGACATTGCACCGTTGCATACCAGACCACCCGATGGAAACAACTCTGAGACCCCTATTACTCAGACAACCGGTAGAAGAAAGAGTATGAAAGCCCAGGCCCGATCGCTCATTCACCCACAGAGCGAGAGTGAACGAAACGAGCCCCGATGACCTGAAGGAGGCACCAAAATACGCCCCCGGAAATAGCCACGTCCGATAAAGGGCGGCGAAACATGTCCACCATGGAAGGGTACGCCCTGGTATGGTTTCCCCGCACCACCTACACAGTGGCGCGAGAAGATTGCAAGGGCACGGCCGTTAAATCGGTCTTGGTTCTGGCGACACGCGGTACATACGTACGTTGTAAATCGAGTATCCTAGATTCTCGATAATTAATTTGTGCAAACGAATAGTTATTATTTTGTATTGAGTAGTGATATAATGGGAGGATTAGAGCGTTAAATATGTATGTGGGTTATGTTTTGTAAAAATACGTAAAAGATTAACCAGATCGAGTTTCTTGCAGGTTCTTCTCGATGACTGGGTATTTTCCGAACCGGTGGTAGCATTGAATAAAGGATTTTTGAATGAGTTAATTATGGCAGTATTATTATAATGGGTGGTTCAGGGAGTTAATGAGTGAAGACTAGTTTGGGGCATTCTTCATATTGTGTTATGGCCTGACCACCCACCCACGCTCGTGCCTGCCTGACGGCGAAATATATATAGTAATACCTAAATCGATATTTTGGAAACGTCTACAAGGGCTGAAGAACTATTATATAGTGCACGAATAGATGATTTGGTGTAAATAATTAAATACTTTCATAAATCGTGTGTAAAATTTTAAATGCGTTTTCTCAAAACCATATTTTTTTTCAATGATGACCACTGTAATTCGAAAACCGCCCTGTAGATTTTAATGAAATTTATTCAGGTACTAGATAATCTATTAATAAAACTGATGAATATTCAAAGATTTGTGATGGTCACCGAAAGGAACTTCTGTTGGAACGGGATCAACACAACCAGACATAACTTTCAAAAACTTCTTTTTTTTCATAGTTTCGGTAATTCAAGTTGAAACATTATTTTATGACACTATACAATATCTTTTAAAACATACAATGTTTACTAATAAAAAAAAAATGAACATTGTAATGTTTTTATGTTTCTAATTATTCCTAACCATATGTAGCCTGATCTTTTCGGCGTAACTCCGTTCACACTGAGGACACATGAGTACGCCGTTCTCACAATGGTAAAATATGTTATGGAAGCAGGTTGGCGAGCTTTTACCTGGTCGCATTTAGTATCAATGTCAGCTTATAAAAATATAAGTTTCTGTATAAAAACATGTGCAAAAGATTAATCAAACGAATTATTTGATTCTTCTCGTTGACACTAGCAAAGTTTATTACAATAGAAAGTTTTAAACTCACCATTTAATCTATATATAATACTATCAACTTTTTTAATTAATATAAGAGTTGAAATAATGATCAAACTTTTAAACATTTTTACTTTCTGATTGTTCCGTTCGAGAGTGAAAAAATGACTGAAATATTCATTATTCTTATAAAATTAATCATTATTAACATACGTGCCTATGCAAAATAGAGCCAAGTAATAATTTGGTATAATTAATAATATGTATTTAGAAGTTTATGGAATAAATAAATAAACAACATTAAAGAAATAAATACTCTTGTAACAATAAACATTCATAAATAAATTGCAAGCATAATTATGTATATTTTGGTGCTTTTTCACGTTAGCAATCTTCTAGGCTTTTTCTTGTTACACGGGGTGAAATGCAAAATAACTAGTTAATTAAAAGTAATAATAATAGTAAAATAATCTAGTAGGTAGTTATATTCCCACAGACTTCATACACGTGCCTAAACTCCGTTAAGCTAACCTAGTGTTCTCCGAACAGGACGGGAGCTAGACGCTAGGTCAGCATACACCAATAACCGATGTGAGAAACAAGTTAAGGTTTCTCGACAGATCGTCTCTCATAAGTTTAAGACATAGTTTTAGAGGTCTCAAAATCGACCAAGTTAGTTTTAAGTATAATTCTTTGTCTAAAATCGACATTATAATGATAAACGGTCTAAAATCGACTATTAGTTTTTAAAAATACAATCCCAGCGCTCCCGATCTTAACTAGGTAGTAGAACCAAGCTAAAGCTATTACTGGCTTCAACATGAGTGGGTTGGCTCGACTGGTGTAGTACCACCCTCTCACTGAAAATCGACGTGAAGTAACAGTGCTTGCATTATGGCGTTTTTCGTTCAGTCAGTGAGAGCACCGGAGACCCAACTATCCTCCTCTTTCCTCTTCTTCCCTTTCTCTGTCCCCTCCCCCCAACACAGGCTGGCGACACACTTGCGACTTTCTTGGTGTTGCAAGTGTCTATAGACGGGTTTACTTTTTTTCCCCTTATCGAACTGAAAAACTCAATTTTCCGATAATATATATGGAGGAGTTGTTGAGGCGTGTATGCTTGATACACATATACGTTTCAACAACTCATACATATATGAATAGTTAGCTAGGTTACCTAAGATAGGTCGCGATTTTGCATGCAACAGGCAACAGCCAAGCCGAGGTGTGCCGTGCACCCTTGAGCTGGTTGCCAAAATAAAATCGGCTGAGTGCCTTAAGCGCTCGCTTTAGTAGTCCGGTGAAGCTGTTAAGACCTTGCTGAGTGAATAGCGTAGTCATTTCGAAAAAAAAAAAAAAAAAATTGACAGTAGTGATCGATCACGTTTGTATTCGTTTGCCTCCTATCATATAAAAAAAGTTAGTTACAGATTGACAAATCAAATTATTTGGTTTTTTTTTTAAATTTCAATACATATTTAGCATTGTCAAATGTGTTTATTCCCTTTATTATACTTTATGGGTTTTGAAATTTGAGTCCAATCCTGTCTAATGTTAAATGAGATGTAATATATTATGGTAAGCCTACAATGAGACTTGCTCTCTAATAAAAATATGTAACATAGTCATATCATAAAATCAATATTAATATAATTTGCATATTGATTAATAATTAATATAATTTATACTCTATATATAACTAAAATGACAGAGGAGTACGGTTGTGTATAGATAGTTTTATTTTTTTATTGTTAGTTTAATCTATACCAACAATTGTAAATATCCTTGATTCTGCACGTATAATCTAGAGATTATTCTTCTTATAAAAAAATACAGTACCAAAATATAAATCTTAATAGAAAACTGCACTAACATAACATTTTAGTTTCTCAAATAAAATAAAAATCTTGGTTCCTAGAAGCATTACTACAGATAGTTCGAAATTTTTAAAAACAGATGTTCTTGTTGAATTAATTATATCAGTTAACATAGGAATATTAATGAATTCCAAATAATAAACCTATTGTTCGTCACACATGATCATTGTAATATCACGAATAATTATCTCTTAGTAATTATTATTATCTAAGATGTCCCGCGTTAAAAAACCCCGATAGGGACAAATAGTACCCGGATTTTAGCGTAAGTAGTGTTTTAAGTAAGCTTTTTTTGTCGTTGTCTCCAACTTCATTGGTTTTGGTTGTGCGTCGGTGATTTAGTCAACCAGCAAAATAGAAAAAAGTAGTCGTAGATTTCGACATTACAATTACCTATTCGTATTACTGATTACATTATGCAAGAGATAGAAGACTTCAGATAAGCCGAGAGTTGTTATGTGGACATTCTTAAAGTACCGGCCTTTACGAAAGTCGACGATCAGACTAATAACCTGGTTAGTTTATTTTTAGCTATTATTATATTAACTTTATTGTATAAATTGGTTAGTTTATTTTGAAATATATATGTGTCATTGTGAAAAATTTTATTTATTGTAAAAAAATTTAAATACCACATGATTTTAATACCAGAATAACCATGAATTACCCTTCCCGTAATTGGGGCTTAGTGAGACTAACTATTTAGGTTAGATGTTGTTCAAGATGAAACAGAGCCTACAAAAATAAAATAGCTCAGCAATTACCGCCTACGTAATTTATATACGTATTCTTTATTTTGTATAATATACCGCACTTGTCCGTTGCTCATTATATACCTCGCGTAACGAACTGTGTTTCATTTTATCTCAAAAAATATTACCGGGGCAGGATTAGTCCCCACATATGGTCACTTCGATCACGATATAAGATAATTCATTGAACCTGTTATTATTATATGGATTTGGACTGAAAAGATGAAATTAGAAAGATCAGCTGCGTTCACAAGGGTTGCCACAAAGACGAATTCGTGTTGAGTTGAACAAACTAATTGCGATTCATTATCTGAAGAGATGGTTGATGAGGGAATTAGTTTTCATTTTATCTCCGCGTATTCATTTCGGTCTTGCTAAGATTGGTGTCAATTCAACGAAACATCATTTAGTTAGAGTGCTGGATAATTGTTATTTAACATACGAGGAACTCAATACCACTTTAGTGCAAATCGAAGCTATACTCAACTTTCGGCCCTTGACTTCATTATCGTCGAAGCATAATGACATGACGTCTTTAAATCCTGGAGATTTTTTAATTGGACGTCCACTCTCATCTTCGCCGATATCGGACTATCAACTACATTCCACTATTTCTCTAACTTGATTCTATCGCATCGAAAAATTACGCCACCATTTCTGGGCGAGATGGAGCAAAGAATATATACTGGAGCTTCAATTGTGATCAAAATGCTGGACCAGTAAGGGTGTTTTCAAATTGAATGCCGTGGTACTTCTGAAAGAAGACAATCTACTGCCGTTCAAGTGAAAGTTGGGTAGAAACATCGTTTTATATCCTGGTACGGACGGTGTTACAAGAGTGGCCGACATTAAATCTACGAGTAGCGTAATTCGCAGATCTTTTAGTAAACTTTGTCCACTTCCGGAAATAGAAGATTTGTGTTGAAAGACGTGCTTTCAACACCCGGGGCACGGTTAAGATGAAACAACGCTTACGCAAATAAAATAGCTTTGCAGTTACCACCTACGTAAATGAATCTATTCTTTTTTTATATGATATACCGATTTTGTCAGTTGCACATTATATAATGTCGTTTAACGAACTGTGTTTCATTTTATCCCCAAAAATATTACCGGGTTAGGATTAGCCCCCACAGATGTTAGACTTTATAACAGAAACCCACAACATTGAGTTGCCAGATAGTAAGTTCTTGAACCATGGTAAGCGGGTTTTGATGTAAATATTTGAACGTTGTTGATGTCTGGAAGTAACTCCTCTTTGTGCATCAGTTATAAACGATTGTTAATATAATGCATTACTTTTAAAATGTGTATAATAAAAAGATAAACCAGATGGTGATGCTGCCGGTTCTTCTCGATGATTAGGTTGTTTTCGGAGTCGATGGTAGTTTTGAACGTTCATAAGCACTTTCGTCATAGTTACCATATTAGAGATACCAATTCTATACATAAATAAGAATAATTATATAGAATTGATGTATTACTTAAATTACATTAAATTGAAGTTTATTATTATTTTTGTATAATTAAATTATTTTGGGGAAATATGAGTAAATAGTGATTGTTTTCAATTTCACAGTTCAGCCTATAAAAGGCAATATGTCGCTGATATACACTCATTTCTATGTCGACGTTATTGTAGGACAAAACTCTGCCCGGGTAAATAATCACAGTGCCTGTAGAATGTAAATTGGTTTCCCTGACCCACCGCCACAACTATACATATATTGTAACAATGTACAAATAGATAAATGATAAAGATCGATTCCCATATATCTATCAATAGAACGGGTAATGAAAGCAGAAAATTTAAAACATTTTTATCAATATTTGAAATAGAAAATTTATGTAGCAAAAAGTAAACATCTATTTTTTCTAACAATAATTATTTCTCATGAATACAGGCTATTCTTTAATTATGGCAATTATTTAGTTTAAACATTAACATAATATCATTAGTTGATGATTTTAGTGATAAAACAGAGTCAGTAATTTATAACTTTTTATTTATTTCTTACATTTATTACACAATTTTAGAAATAAATAATCAGTAGTAAATTAAATAAGTAATCATATAAGCCAAGAAATAAAATATTAACAATTTTTTTTCCTACAAAAGTTTGCTCTTGAAAATTCAGAGGGTTTTATATTTCGATCTTTCGAATACATCTAAAGTGTTTTTATTTTAGTTCTTTATAACATAGATAAAAATAAATATTGGATGCAATACACAGAGATTTACAGTCTTTCATTCATATACAGTATTGAAATTATATTCTATCGAATCTACATTTTTCTTCTGCGTGAAATAATTATTATAGGCTAACTAACACGCAACGGAAGCTATTGGTAGCTCCTATTGATTTTAGCATCATAATATATACTATAGCCCACCTCAATATATGAGCTATCTAAAAGTGAGATAATTTTTTAAATCGTACTAGAAGTTCCTCAGATTAGCGCGTTCAACCAAACAAACAAACAAACCAACACATAAACTCTCCAGTTTTATGATATTAGTACTGGGGGCCTACCCAAGTTGCTTATCGACAATCACTAACGCAAATAGATTTTATCACGTGATATAGCGTTCAGATATGTCATCTCCATACATTTATCCGTTATCTATTTGCGTTAGTGATTGTCGATAAGCAACTTGGTTATGCCCCCCGATAACACTTCGTCTATCTATCTATGGTTTTTATAAACGTATTTATATCATATATCTTTATTTTTTTAAATATAAGCTATGTATCAACCTCCATTAAGAATTTTTCAATACCACCACCATGTTTCACAGTTAGCATGGATATTACAACTTCTTTGCCTTGTTATCCGATAATAACAAACGCTTCATCAACGTATAAACTTCTGTATAAGGCCTCTCTACGAATATGAACAATAATAAAGCGACTATGTACGAAGCAAGCGTTATAATCACAGCATGTGCTATCTGAAATTAGAAAGGAAAACATTTATTTTTATTAATTTCGTTGCAGTATTACACTTATAGATACACTTATACGAACTTATTGACGACTCTTTGCAAGTGAGTACAAAAAGCAATAGGTTTCTAAAAATAGCTAGTCACGTATGTTGCGGAATCATTTCAGTAATAACGTTTGTCGTTCAGATATTTCCACTCTCATTTATTAAAATGTATATAAATTCAGGTGAATTTCTGCCAATCGACACTGCCACCACTCAGGTACACAGATGGATTACTAGCCTATGACCCGCGTGAGCAAGTTATTTTATTGACTAACACCTTCGCGGCTAATTCTCGACTCTATGATCGCAGCACCGTACCCCTAGTAATACCAAATACCGAGTTCACAATGCCAGATATCCGTATACGGCAATGTGATGTGCGTAAGAAGCTGCTTTCACCTGATGTTCGAAAAGCCAGTGGTCCTGATGGCATCGCCTCTGTTGTCCTTAAAAAATATGCCGAATTGTCCCCAACACTAACATGTTTATACCGCTTATCTTATCTCTCCGGTGTTGTGCCGCAGGAAGTAGACCAATGTGAAACCAGTTCCCAAAAGAGGGGATTGTTCTGACCCCAACAACTATCGCCCAATCGCCATTACCTCAGTGTTATGCAAGGTCATGGAACGGATCATAAATACACAACTTATCCGGTACCTAGAAGAACACTCTTTAATTAATGATCCTCAATATGGTTTTCGTTCGAAACGATCAACGGGTGACCTTTTAGCGTACATACTGCATCATTGGGAGCGACGATCGATAAACATGTCGAAGCCGTGGCAGTTAGCCTCGAAATTGCAAAGGCATAAACGATAGGGTTTGGTATCGAGGTCTTCTATCCAAACTTGGGCCTTACGGTCTCCACGATAACCTGAGTAGACGGATCTCCAGCTTTCTACATGAACGCAGAATACATGTTCTCGTTGAAGGACACAGCTTGCAGTTCATGTTAGTTAATACAGGAGTTCCTCAGGGCTCTATACTTTCCCCAACACTGTTTCTAATGCATATTAATGATATGATAGCCTTTGGCTGCATTCATTCTTATGCAGGCGATAGCACGATTCATGGTGGATTTTATAGCAAGCCCACGGCTAGTCGTGGTGAAATCGAGAGAAAGCGGGCTGATCTTGTCACTGAGCTCAACTAGTCCTTGGAATTCATATCTCTATGGGGAACAAGTAACTTAGTTGAGTTGAATGCCAAGAAAACACAGGTTTGCGTGTTTTCCTGTAAAAAATCTCCCTTTTCTCCCTCTCTCACTCTTCAGAATGACTGTCTTATAATACGTGACAGCCTAAACACCCTAGGGAACAATATCCGCTGCGACTTTAACCTCAGGGACCACATAGGGAGTGTTGGCGACGCACACGATAAGTAGCTTACATAGTTTGTACGTAGATTTAGTGATATTTTATAGAGAACATATATATAGATTTATGGGCATTGAATATAGAATCATGTGTATTGAGTTATCGAATTATGTGAATTATAGATAGAAGCATGTATATTAATAGAGAAAATGTTGAATTATGCACGCATGAAGTTATTGATTGTACATAATTATGTGTGTTAGTATAGGGTGACTTATTGATTTCGTATCGAGAATTATACGATCGTACAAAACAGTAAACATGGAACATCGTAAACTAAACATAGACTGTTGTAAACTTATGGTTATTGAGGTACATAAAAATTTACAATGGTGCCTCATAACCGACACGTGAGAATCAAGACTTTTACAAATTGTATAGATAATAATTAAAAGTATGAGTAAAATTCCAGCAATATACCGGCTTCCCTTTGTGGGCAGCGGACAGACAAAGCGGATGCCTTTGAATAAAGTAATAGAGCCCAGTTTTCTTTTGAATATTAATCGTGCTTGTGTATTTGTTATGATTTTACTGCATCTAATAAAAGTAGTAACTTGCAAAGATAAACCATAAATTTGTGTAGACAAAGAACTTCAAATGAAATAATATATTTTTAAATAGTGAACTGCACAAATAATAGAAAATAGAAAAATAGAAATCGGCGAAAGTAAAGCGCCCGCCGGCGGTACTTTTATAACGGTGCAGGTATTATTTGTAAAATAGGAACTTAAAATTGTAATTTTTAAATATTAATAAATACGAATATAATTAAAATTATATCAGGGAATAACATATCACTTACGGAACAGTGATATGTGTCGTGATAAATTTGGGAAATCACGAACGTAATATCGAGTAATTATTAATTATAACGTATATGTACAAAATATTGATAAAAAAATAGAGACAGGAAAACCGAGCCAACAGCACAAACAATAGAGTCGCTTCGGTCGGTGCGATACTGGAGTGCGGATTGTCCGCATCGTCCTAAGCGCACGAGAACACACACCCACGAGCTCCGCGACTTCACCTGTTCTGCGCGATCATGCGTCGCACCAGCGCCGCCTCTTCCCGACCGGCAACGGCAACGGGGAGATCGAAGAAAGGCCCTTCTAAGGCCAACCAGCCGCCGCGTCTACACGATGCACGACCACCAGCCTGCCCACGGAACCAGAAATCCCTTACACAACGACGACCACTGCTTTAATGGAACCTGAGACCTCAAGCATAACGACGACACCCGCTTTGAACACCGGATTATCCTCCTCCGAGTCCGATACCGATTGCCAGGTCCGCAATTTTGTGACCATGGCACCCATAAAGGACTCCGATTCAGCAAGTGATACGGTATCTCCTGACTGCAAGCGTGTTGACAAGAATGGCGCTAAAAAGCACGCGCGTCAGTTTAGACACGCTGCTAGCTCGAGCGGCTCGGAAGCTCCGAAGGAGGGAGCAGCGAACAGAGGAAGGAGGCGTTATAATAAACGCTCGGCCTTTTCCAGGCGTCCTGTGCTTGGATAGGCCGATGGGTCATATGACCGGGTTCTCTCCCGTTGCTCCACCCAGACGGCCACAGAGGAGAGCGCGCAGGAAGACGAGGAAGAGCCTCGCAACCCACAGCCCTCCAAGCCTCAGCCCCTTAAACCTAGGCCCGTCAATTTGGAGGCCTTTGACGCGGATCGGTTACAGGCGCTGGGTGAGGAACAAATGGACACCATCTTGGAGGTGGCTTTCAAGTCGGGTCACCTGCAGGGGCCTCTAAAAAAGGCCCTGAAGACATCTGCAGCAACCGTCCAGGAGGTTACAGAGATCCTGGCACTCCGTACAGAGACGGAGGAGAACAGGCGCCTTAAGCGGGAGACTCGTAACCTCCGGAACAAGGTGGATAACTTGAAGGTTGAGATTGGCGCCTGGCGAAGGGAATTAGAGGCGTTGAAGGTGATGCCGCTTCCTCCTCCGCCACCTCCCACGGCGCAGCCTTAGAACTGGCAGACCACGTTAGCCGAGACGGCGGCCAAGCTTGAGCAGTCCGTCCTCATCTCCGTTGGATGGATGATTAACGCCAAGCTTTCGGAGAAGAGTGATCCCCTTGTGCAGCCGAGGGATGTGAGGCCACTGCTAGCAGCCGCCTTAAGGCAGAATGCCTCGAATCCTCCCCAAGTGGCAAAGAGGATCCTCGAGCGTCGGTCTGCCACAGTGGAAACCTCGGCCCTAACGAACCCGGAGGCTTGGTCGCTCGTGGTGCGCCACCGTCGAAGGAAGAAGGCGGCACCTTCAGCAGCCGTAGCAGCAGCCCCGCCCTCGAACGAGCACCCGGCGGGGGCCAAGCCGGGAAACAAGAAGCCCGAAAGAGCCCCAGTCCCGAATGTACGTCAGGCTGAGGGCAAGCGGAGAAGAAAGCGCAGGCGAAGGGCAAAAGATAAGCTTGCACCCCCGCGCACAGCTGCAGTGCTGATAACACTGCAGCAGGAGGCAGCGGAGAAGGGCGTCACTTATGCGGACGTCTTTCTCAAAGCTAGAAAGGAGGTGTCGCTGACCGAGTGCGGCATCTCCGAGCTGAAAGTCCGGACAAGCGCCACGGGGGCCAAGATGCTTCAGGTTCCCGGTCCTCTGGCGGCCCAGAATGCTGGCAAGTTGGCCGCTGGAGTGAGGACAGTCTTAGAGGGACTGGCTACTGTGGTGCTGCCGGTTAAGCGAACCGAAGTCCGGGTCGTCGGTATAGATGACTCGGTACTTTGGGATGAAGCTGTAGAGGCGATCGTCCAGGCCAGCGGATGCGAGCTCAGCAAGTTGAGAGTTGGTGAGCTGCGCGCCCGGGGAGTGGGGAATATCTCTCTTTTTGTTTCCCTCCCCGTGGATGCGGCGCTGAAGCTGGTCGAGGCCGGTCGCCTCAGGATTGGCTGGAGCATGGCCCGAGTCGTGCACCTGGGTAGTAGGCCACTCAGGTGCTTTAAATGCATGGGCTTGGGCCACACTCGACCGAAATGTCCATCGGTCGTGGACAGAAGGGAGGCCCGTTTCCGGTGTGGAAAAGACGGCCACCACGCGGAGGACTGTAAAGTGAACAAGCCGCGGTGTGCCGTCTGCGCCGAAGTCGAATACTATGGGGGGGGAGGGGCGACTGTAGACCTCCCCATGTTAAAGGGAAACTACCCTTGTTTAAAAGGACGGATATGGAGGTGGCTGCTGTGACCTAGTTATGGACTACATCCACAGCAGCTACCTCCAGTGTAACTTAAACCACTGCGCCGTTGCTCAGGACCTCCTCCTACAGGCGGTGGCGGAGTGGGATATGGATGTGGCCGTTGTCGCGAAGCCGTACCGAGCCCCGGAGCAGCCTCACTGGGCTGTGGTCGCGGACGGTTCCGTGGCTATATTGTCTGGGGGGGGGACGGGACTGCCCCTTTCGGTCAAGGAGAGGGGCTCTGGGTTCGTGGCGGTCACCTGGCGAAGTTTTGCGACCCTTGGGGTCTACTTCTCCTCAAACCGACCCCTTATTGAGTTCGAGTCCTTTCTGGACACACTGGGGCCGGTCGTGAGGCGGCTTGAGACACTCCCCATCGTCATCCTGGGCGATTTTAATGCCAAATCCAAGGCGTGGGGAGCGGCGGCCACGAACCCGCGTGGCAGGGCCCTTGTGGAGTGGGCAGCCCAACATGGGTTGTCCCTCCTCAATAAGAGGAACACTTACACGTGCGTGCGACATAACGGGGGATCGATAGTGGACGTATCGTTCGCTTCCCCGTCGGTCGCACGCCGTGTCCGGGGGTGGAGGGTGTTAGAGGAGGTGGAGACTTTATCGGACCACCGATACATCAGGTTCGAGGTCTCCACCTCCCACGATGTGCCGGCAACCCGCAGCCGAATCTCCCGTTGGACGATGAGCCGTCACGATTCGGAGCGAGCGAGAGAGGCGGCCATCGTCCAGGCCTGGGTCATGTCCCCCACGGAGCGAGATATCGACGCGTCCGCAGCCCGCCTCCGTGACGCTCTCATGGAGGTATGCGACGCGTCGATGCCGCGGAGCGTACACCGTCTGAAGAGGAGAGCGGTGTACTGGTGGTAGCACGAGATCGCCGAGCTTCGTGCGACCTGCTCCGCGGCCCGGCGGCTGTACGGGCGCAGTCGCCGGAGGAGGTCAAACAGGAACCCGGAGGAGGAGGCCCGGCTGTATGGCGACTACAGAACCTGCAGGAAAACACTGCAGGTTGCCATCAGCTGGGTGAAAGAGCAGGCATGGGAGGAGATGCTCCGTGAGCTGGAAAGGGATCCGTGGGGGCATCCGTACAAGATGGCGCGGAAGAAGTTCCGCGGCCAGACGCCCCTGACAACGAAGACTCTCCAGCCGGAAGTGGTTGAGAGGGTCGTGGGATCATTGTTCCCCAACCCTCCGGAGCTCCTCCCTTCTCCCATGCCTCCTCCTCAGGCAGTAGAGGAGGCGCCGATCGACCCTCCCCCTGTTACGGAGGGGGAGATGGGAAGGGTGATTGAGCGCCTCCGCGCCGCGGGACGCAAGGCGCCCGGCCCTGACGGGGTCCCGGGCCGGGTGCTTGCCATTGCTCTGGACCATCTCGGAGAGTGGCTTCGGGAGTTCTTCAGCCACTGTCTGGCGGTCGGGCAGTTCCCGAGGCCCTGGAAGACGGGGCGGCTGTGCCTGATGGCAAAGGAGGCCCGCCCCCCGGACTGCGCGTCCGCGTACCGGCCCCTCGTGTTGCTGGACGACACCGGGAAGGCGCTCGAGAGGATCTTTGCCTCCCGGGTCGTCCGGCACCTAGAGGAAGTCCTACCTGTCGGACGCGCAGTTCGGCTTCCGGTCGGGGCGCTCCACGCTGGACGCCTTGACCCTCCTGAAAAAGGTCTCCACGGAGGCGACCTCTGAGGGCGAAAGAATATTGGCGGTGTCCTTGGACATCGCCAACGCCTTCAATAGTCTGCCGCACAGTGTCATACTGGAGGCGCTCTGATATTTCGGAGTGCCCTTGTATCTGCGGCAGCTGTTGGAGGCGTACCTCGACGGATGAGAGGTCGCCTTCGTGGACGCCAGAGGACGGATGGTCCGGCGCAACACGGCGCGCGGGGTTCCGCAGGGGTCGGCGTTAGAGTCACTCCTGTGGAACATGGGCTACGACTGGGTGCTCCGCCTCATCTGCTACACGAACGACACCCTAGTCGTAGCCCGAGGGGGGGAAACTAATAATTTATTGCGCCTGGCCACGGAGGCTGTAACTCTCGTGGTCGGGCGCATCTGAAGACTGGGCCTCGAGGTGGTCCTCGAGAAGACCGAGGCCCTAATGTTCCATGGGCCTCGGAAGTGGCCACCTCCGGGGGCCCACATATATGTGGAGGGAGTCCGTGTCAGGGTGGGGACCCGGATGAAATATCTGGGCCTCACCCTGGACGGACGCTGGCGGTTCGAGCCCCATTTCAAGGGGCTCGGACCGCGCATAGTTGGGGCGGCAGCGACGCTCGGACGACTCCTCCCAAATACGGGGGGGCCGGGTGCCACCTGTCGCCGCCTATTTATGGGGGTCGTGCGTTCCATGGCCGCCTACGTGGCACCGTTATGGATGGACGCCCTCAACGCCACCAATATCCGTGCGTTGCGAGCCGCGCAGCGTACTGTGGCGTTGAGGGTAATACGGGGTTACCGGACGGTGTCCGCGGCGGCGGCCATGGTACTAGCCGGCTTCCTTCCCTGGGAGCTGGAGGCGGAGGTGCTTGCAGCCGTATATGATTATACGGCGGTTAAGAAACAGATGGGGGAGCCTGTAGCTTCCGGGGAATTAGAGGAGGTGAGAAAAATCGAGACGGAGGAAAAAATGGAGAGGTGGAGGCGGGACCTGACGGACGCGCAGTACGGTCGATATACCATCGACGCCGTCCGCCCGGTTCTGTACGAATAGTGCAATAGACGATGGGACTCCCTGACGTTCCGTCTGGTGCAGGTGCTGACCGGGCACGGGTGCTTCGGTTGGTACCTGTACCGGATAGCACGCAGGAAGCCGACCGCCGTGCGCCATGAGTGCGGCGCTGAACTGGACACCGCTCAGCACACACTTTCCGAATGTGCTGCGTGGGAGGAGCGGCGCCGCATTCTGGCTGTGGCGGTAGGTGATGATCTCTCACTGCCGAGCTTCGTCAAAGCCATGCTCGGCAGCGAGAATGTGTGGAACGTTGTTGCTTCTTTCTGCGAGGAGGTCGTCTCGCAGAAGGAGGCGGCGGAGAGGGTTCGCGAGGAGGACCCTTTAAGCGGCCCTCTCCGCCAAAGAAGAACTGGTAGGAGGAGGCGCGACTGGCCCACACGACTGGGGCGGCACGATGAAGTCTATAGAGATCTCGTGCCTCCCCAACCATAGCGGAAGACGTACACCGTGGGGTTTTAGTCCGTGCGAGTCGGACATAACCCACCCTCTTCCCCGGGAGGGTGGATATTCATAAGGGATTTCCCCACGTATAAAAAAAAAGGTCCGCAACTTTGTGCGTTGTATTACCTGCGCGCCGCCGCCTGCATTTCGTGAGAGTGCCCACGAACGCGACTGCCTCACGTTCGCCCAGCTGGTGGCAGCTGGGGACCTCTCCGAACAGATGTACGAGATTGAAGGACGTGAACTTCTACTTACGGACAAATAGGCACTGAAAGCACCTTAACAACATCATTGAAACTCGCAGAAAAGCCGGTAGTGCAGCGTGAGCAATTAGAACCGCCAATAAAAGCCGCGCGCCGCAAGTGCGAGCACGACACCGATCTCTCTGAAGAATCTACTACGAGTTCCACCGAACACCGATTGCCATCAACCTCACCGGACTGCCACACGCCGGAGAGCAAGAGGCATAAGCCCCTCTCGCTCACACAGGCTACGGAACCCGCCGCAGTATCTGCTACACTCATCGAGAGCCGCAGGGCGCCACCAGCGCCGCAAGCCGTGTAATCGACAGAGCAGGCTATGAAACTACAAGAGGTTACCGTTTCACCCGCTAAGTGCCACGAGGTGCCACAAGCGCCAACGTGCCACCTGAGACAGCCAATCGAAACGCGTGACTCGGTTATACCGTGTGAGAGCCCCGGGGCGCCACAAGCACCTGAAGCTATGCCCTCGCCGACACAGCCGACGGAACCCCGAACGCCCACGCCTACGCCGCAACAGAGGACCTACGCCACCATGGCGTCCTCACAGAAGCCTACAACCGACAAATTGACATCCGAAGGAAGCGCCGCGTCATTGAGCACGCCGACCAAGCAACGTTGCCCGCCGATCATCGTGAAAGACCTACCCGACTGGCCAGAACATTTCCGGCGACTAGCGGACAAGCTGGAACACGCACTGAAAGCGCTCATATTGTCGCGGGGTCCGCTTCCTTCCGATAAACCTCACCGAGCACCGTATCACGCAGGAGTACCTCAAACAACTGCGGGGTTTGAGCTGGTTCACCTACGCTCCCCCTGCGAAAAGAAGTTTAAAGATCGCGATCCGCGGTTTACTCACGAGCAACGGCCCAGAGAAGATCTCCGAAGCCCTACGCGAAAAGAGCTTCTATCCAGAATACACCTGTAAAATTGATTGATTGATTGTATTTTTCACAGCTCCCAAGAGAACGCCCGGCCTTATTCCGGCCATTTATGAAATTCAAGGGCTCCTGATAATGCAGATCACCATTGAAGCATGGCGGGGGAGGAGGAGGCCGGCACAATGACATAGGTGCCAACAGTTTCGCCACTCCTCCCACCACTGCTATCGACCGACAGCATGTGTGAGGTGCAGGGAGCCGCATTTCGCTACCAATTGCGATTGACCCAAAGAAGAACCGGCCACCTACGCAAATTGCTTTAAGCCGGGCCAAGGGGAGACCGGTCGGGGGGCTGGTCTCTCCATTGCACTGGTTCGGCCGTCTGGGAGACAGTCTATGCGTGCCAGGCTGTCTCTCTTTAGCGGGAGGCCCAGGATCTTTCTTTCTGGGCCGGCCGCCGGGGGACATGCGGAATACACCTTCATCCCTTGTCCTCCGTTATGGCGGTAGTGGGCACCCATGGGGTTTTAGTCTGTGCGAGTCGGACATCACCCACTCTCTTCCCCGGGAGGGTGGCGTATCCATAAGGGATTTCCCCATGTAAAAAAAAAGGGGGGCCGCACCCTTCGAGCAACGCCCGCGCTTGCACCGTTTTCCGCCGCGAGGCGCGCAACCGCACAGCGGGGACCGCCACCCGGATCGGTGTCACTGGACGCTTGAAGGAGACCGCGAGCACTACGCCCGGCCCATGAAAACCCAGGAACGGAAGTCCTAAAATTGGAGGAAGCAAAGAAACGTACGAACTACACAGCAGCCAGATCCGACGGAAGGCGTCTCCCCTCAGATAGTCCGTAACGCTTTCCTGAAAATGCTAGCCACCGCAGACAATGATGAAACTATCGAGAGATGCTTGAAAGCCCTGTATGATCTGCACAAGATTGAAGACCACTAAGCCAGAAGACCCAAACAACCATCAAGACGACCTAGTCACCAAATTTACCGCCGGAAGGCGCGATGAAGCCCGGACCGGTAATGAAAATGACGGCAGGAAATAAAAAGAAATTTGACACTCCCGCTATAGGCGGGAGGCGAGCGAAACCCCCGCAAGAGGGGCGACCCTGAAACGGACTCCCCGCACCCCACCACGCGGGCGCGAGAAGACTGCGATGATGATACTGGAGTGCAGTCTGATAGAACAATTCAACGGGATAACGTCGAGGCAGTCTCATCGCACATTTCATCGCGACAACAACAAGTAGTCTGAGCGCATAGTCCGCTGCGATAACAAGCAGTTTGAACAATATTGAGTGGTACGAGCACGAGTAGTATTTATTGATCATCGAGAGTAATGCTCTGTTGGCTCAGGGACGCGGTCATTATACGAGAACCACGTTGTTTTCTTGCGACCACCCCGACCTCCGTTTCAAAAGCTACCACCTTAGTCGACTGGCTCGTGCATTATTTGCACATCATACAGGCCCCTTCAGGACATCGAGACCGGCTTCCGAGTGTCTCCACCGAGGCGGGCTACCGGCGCTCTCTCTACCACCTTTGAGAGTTCTACGCCCACCCAACGCCGGGGAACGTCGCCTCGCCTCGCCTCACCTCTCACCTCATTCCACCTAACCCTGCCTAATCGCGGGCCGGTGACGTACGAGGCCGAGAGGTGTCACAATATAGATTGACGGGTGGCGGCCCCAACAGGGAGTGTTATCTCTGCAACATCTAAGAGATTGGGCAACCTGAATAGAGTGCGACGGTTTTTCACGCCTGGTCGCTATACCTCCTCTATAAGGCACAAGTTAGGACATGCATGGAATACTGTTCGCATCTCTAGGATGGTTCTGCTCAATACCTCCTTGATGCACTAGACAGGTTGCAGCGATGGGCTGTCCGTATTGTGAATGATGCAGACATCACTAACAACCTTGAGCCGCTTCAGTTGCGAAGAGACATTGCCTCACTGAGCGTGTTTTATCGTCTGTGTCATAGCGAGTGTTCTGAAGAACAGTTTAACCTCATTACATCTTCTCCTTTCCACCATAGAACTTCACGAGCGGGTACACGCCTCCACAGTTTCACAGTAGCAACTATCCCGACAAAAAGGAAGAAGTTCCAAAGGTCTCATTTTTGTCGTACTATGGAGATGTGGAATCGCCTCCCGGCCAGTGTGTTCCCTTCCTCATATGACATAGGGTCCTTCAAACGAGGCGTGAAAGCGCACATTTACAGGTCTGCATGATAGCGATGACTGCCGTTGCTATTCAATAGTGACAGTCGCCGTTATTTATAGACTGTTCTGTACTTTCCATCAGGTACCGTACAGTAATTTTACCGAACCAGTATAAAAAAAAGTGAATACTAGAGAATACAAAAGGAAGAGGTCTTCATGCAAATTGCGAGTACATTATTATATAAAGTAACTGTGTCTGTAATGTATCTGTGTGATAGTGAGTCTATTTGATTTTTCTATGTAACAGTAATATTACGGATAGCGAGCATGTGACATTTGTGATGTGTATTTAAATAGTGAACAGTTATAGGAAGTGAAAGACGTAAATTTATTGCCCTTTAGTTTGTAGTACATATTGTTCTAGTATGTAGAAATTCACAATGTTAGTAATAAGTTACATGGACATTAATGAGCGAATAGTCAGATAATTTATTAGGAATAAGTATTGTTTTAAACTGTGAAGAAGGTAACAAATATAAGTCAATGCCACTGTCTAGGGAATTAAAGACAAAAGAGTCCTTCTCATGTCATCATGCCACATGATTCATCAAACTACTGCTTCCTATGGGGTCTTGGTCGAGCTGATTTCGATCTTATACGGGCCACACGCATAGAGTACGAGTATTGGCTCATTACAGCTGCGAGACCCTTAAATAAGGAACACGAACTTGTTCTAAAACAGTAATATCATAGACTCTAATCGGAACGGTCACCGAGTAGACTCTGATCGATACAGTTTACTCGGAATATTGACACGACAGAGTCTAGTAAGATTGAGAATAGTTTGAGTGGTTATACAACCATTGATATCAATAGTATATTAGTAATAAGTAAAGAATTGTTTTTTTTTTCTACACAAATGACATTTTATTAACTCCCGAATGTAACACTATCGCTTTTTTTATTTTACAAATATAACATCCGTAATATTTACCATTTGTTCGATCGATACGGGTATAACAGTAGTACGTAAGCTAAACATGATCTTCATAAATGTGATATGTAACAGATATACACTGAATGTAAGCCGTGCCGGTATCACCCAGCCGCGCCACTCCAGAATACTCTTGTAGAAACCTGAAATGCATATCTGCAATTAATTACAGCGCGGATATATAACTTAACCTAGATCAGTTTACAAGAGTCATAGTGGTATGGTTAAGCGTCTAACGATACTGAATCGGTGTATATCCAGTATTTAATGAGAGTTGACGTATAATTATACCCGCGGGTCGCTGCTACTATACGTATGCATTCTTATTTAATTTGACGCGTTTCACCATTAATTAGTATATATTCAGCAGCTGGTAAGACAGTAAATACTGACAATGAATTGCCAATCATTCGTTGGTCAATTTTATCACCAGACCCAGTACCATCATTATGTTGTGCTACGTCGGTGCAGTATTTTAGATGAAATACGTTAGTTATCGTGACCTAATGTAAAATTGGAGTAATTTTATTTTATAAAATCAATATAAAATAGTGTTGCTGTAACACCTATTAACAATATTATTATTTACTAATGGCCGCCCAGTGGTCAACATTCGACCATAGTTCATAGATTTTTTAAAGTTTGAACTTTATTAGGGTTATTTTGTCAAAAGGTATCATCAAAAGTTTACAAGATGGTTACACAGTTATTTGCCACTTTTTTATTATGTAAACAATTTTAAGAAATCTATTTTCTAGATGATGATTAAAATTAATCATAAATTTAAAGCAAAAACCTGGCGCTTACATAAAATGGCAAGGCTCTCAAATTCTAAGTAAACATAGCCTTACGAAAATAAAGAAATTTGTCGCAACCCATAACACAATTTTCAGTTAATTTTACACGACACCATGGGTGGGTGATATTGAATTAGATGTAGTCTGTACATTACGAGGAATAATGATATACCCATTATCATCGTTTGGAAAAGTAATGGCGACACAGTACAATCAAATGATAAATCCAAAACAAAAATGTTTTTAATACTACCCTTAACTTTTGAGAATAAATTCATTTTAGTTGCTACATCATTTCTGTTTAGAATTTATTATCATCTGTACTAAATTGTTACATCAGATTGACATGCATTACTGTAACCGTGGAGACCTAAGTCATGGATTACTTTCATGAGCAAACTAATTTTCTTATTTTGTTTTTACAAAGTATTCTTTTGGCTCATTTCTTTATTAAATCATCATTTGAAGTGAGTTCACTATAAAAAAAATACTAACCATTAAAATATTGACATTGACTTTGGTAATATCGCTTTGCTCTCATGACAACATGAAGCAGATTGACATGAAGTGAAAGCAGCCCTTTCACCTAAAAATTTGGACATTCGAGAAGACCAAAGAGAATAATAATTGAATCGGATATATCTAAAAGCCCATAAGTAACATTTTTTTACAAAACGGGGTTTTTTTTGTTTCTCTAAGATAGTTTCATATGTCTAACGTTAATCACAGAAATAACTTTAATATCAAAGGAATAGCATCGAGTCAAATATCGCATACATTAGAGAAACTCCGACCAATAATGACATTGATTTTATTACAAATCAGACAATATTCATTTTTCCACTATAATGAAGGACCAGATGGGGTAGTGACTATTAGTAAATACATTGATAATTTTGTATTTAAGTGTATGTAAGTGATTATTTAGGCACTATAATAAGATAATAATATTTTTTAAATTAAAAAAATTGCATTATTGCTTAAACTTTCCCAATGTCAATAAAGTAAAGTTAGTTCAGAACAATTTTACGCATGAAAACAATTTTTTGTTTCTTCTGGAAATAAACTTTGCTTGACTTATGATGTTTCTGAATATCTAAAGTACAGATAAATTGTTTATAAATTAATTGTTTATTTATTTATTTTAGGGTTGTCAACATGATAATACACTAGTAAATATATAAAAAGTAGGACTATTATGATTCATTATAAATGTAGTCATATTTATAGACAACCACGGTATGCACCAACACTTAATTAAATATCCATAATGTAAATATTAAACTATTTTACATATTTAAAGATTTAACATAATAATACAAAAACAAAGAAATTGAAACAGAAAAAAGTAATAAAATACTGAAATTAATTGATACTCTTAAATCATACTTTTAAAACATTAGGAATATAACAAAGTAACTGTTAAAATATGGAGGATGAAAAAGAAGTATGTTTAGAGACATCAACCTCATTGTTAGTTATTATGAAAATGTAGGCGGCTGATGTCTCAAATAAAGAATATTTTAATTGTCATTCAGAAGGTGATCGTAAAAAATGTGAAAATTGTGCAATACAGTTTTTATATCTTGTTCAAATGTATTTTATTAGATTTTACTACATTTTACCTTGCGAAATTAAACAGTAACAGAAAGAGAGAGAGTGGAAAAAATAAAAAGAAATACTGAACAAATTTACAAACTTAAACTATGCCAAATTCAAAAAAATATTTTGGGGTGTAAGGGGTGTCGACTAACATCTTAAGACTTGAGACTTTTTTTTTTTAGGTGGGGAAAATCCTACATCGGATACCCTCCAGCCGTCGATGGGGACTGGGGCAACGGCTGAAGGGTGATGCCGTGACTCCTACCGGCTAAAAACCCCACCGGCCGCGCGGCGCGATGATGTGAACCAGGGCTTGGATTGCGCGAGCATTTTCCGCACCCTGGTCACGCGTTCGGGCCGCCCGCAAGATGGTGAACGGGCAGCCTACGTCTCGAGGGTGCATTGCACCCCCGTGCTTCCCCCAGAAGCAGCAGCCGTAGCCCGTGCCTCACATCACGGGTTCCCATAGTGACGACAGGCGCCCCCACCTGCCGTCGGGAAATTGCTCCACATTCGTGACAGATAGCTAGTCACAAGAACAGCGACAACGAGAAGATACAACTTGTTCGGTACCTTAACATAGACAAGGCCAACAAAGAAAGAAAGAAAATAGGTTCAACTTAGCGGTACCTGACAGAAGGGGGCAGCCGACCAAAGACCAATTGATCCAAGACCCAACGACCCAAGACCAACCGACCCCGACCGACCGACCAACAGGGGGTCGGTTGGTCTCGGGTCGTTGTGGTCTTGGGTCAATTGGTCTTTGGTCGGCTGGTCTCTTTGGTGTCGCTTGTGTGTTTGTCTCTGTCTTGTGTTGGTCGGTCGGTCGGGGTCGGTTGGTCTTGGGTCGTTGGGTCTTGGATCAATTGGTCTTCGGTCGGCTGCCCCCTTCTGTCAGGTACCGCTAAGTTGTACCTACTTTCTTTCTTTCTTTGTTGGCCTTGTCTATGTTAAGGTACCGAACAAGTTGTACCTTGACTTGAGACACCTAAGCCAACCTCACCTGCACGTGGTGCACCCTGCTGATCAACGAACGAGGCAATGGCGATAGCGGGGTGATAGGGTTTCACAGCCCGACTGGGTCGCAACCACCATGTATATGGCGAAAAAGCCCGTCATAGTGACTCGCTTCTGCGTGTCGCGTTTCGGGATCAGCCTGTACATATCCAGTACCGGGTGACTTTCGTCATCATGGCCGGCATGACAGCGGCAATCGGCGATGGATAATCTGTCTATCGGTGGTTGCCGATGTTTTTGGATTGTACTATGCTTAACATTAGGCACAGTGCAGTCACTTCGTCGTGCTTCAATAAAAAAAAATTCCACGTTAATCCGTTAGCGCAATTCGCTTAAAAATGGGTACAAAGTTTTTGCTTACGTATTAATATATAAGATGTTCAAGAGAAAACAAATGCTGTTCAACGGTAGTAAGGTAACTTTAACAAAGTGCTCCTAATATTCATGTAGACGATACATGTGAACGATACACCACGCCGACACACACACACACAAATATTACGCTCAGTAGTGGAATATAGTGTGGACACAGCAAATGTAAGAAAAACATACAATATTCTATTCTATTTTATTCTCTTGCACGTTAAATATTATTAGATGTAAATGTCTTCCTGTTTTAATTGTCACTTTATCGTTTCATATGCTTTCAGGTCACAACGGAACTAAATAAATTTCACTTCAAATTGGGTTGGAATTATTGTGAGGGTGAAAATAAAATATTGATATTGGCACTTGTGTATATGGTGGCAGTAAATATTAAAACAAAAGGTAAAAGTAATTATTGAGCATGTTGAGAACAATCTGAACTATATTCAATTGCTAAAAGGTACAGAATAGGCATTTCAGTAATATCTTCTTAATTCTTTATCAACACATACAGAATATATTCTGTTATCACGTACGCTGCACAATTCAGTTTATTTGGTTACTCGTGATATTTTTGAATACCAAACAACGTGTTTAGTATTACAGAATATATATAAAAAATGGATAAACATAAACTTACGTTCGTATTCAAATATAAGCCCAAATATAAATATGCCTGTAAATGAAGCGAAAACTGGCTTCGCAAGAGACCCGTATAGAATTCTCAGCCAAATTGAACTTCTCGGTACATCTCTAAAGAATATTTTTACAAGAAATAAACTGTAGATGCCAGCAGGAACTATACTCCAATATAAGATGCGATATTTCTGAAAAAAAGTACAAAAGAGACAAGATAACATTACACATGAAGTTCTCAAGCTTTGCCGTTTAGTGCTCGTTACACTATTTCTTATATTTCTCTGTCATTACTGTTTCAAATTACATCATATACAATTTCGTTTGTCTACAACTCATCGTTCGAACATTTATTTTGTCCCTTATATTTTACTATTACAATAAATAGAAAGAAGTAATCTAATCACTATAAAAATAATAAAAATTGAATCGACAACAACTCAGTACTTAATGTATTAAGAGAGCGATTTATTCGACATAGGTTCCAATCCTTGTGATTGCGAATGTTTTCGGTCAAATAAAACTTCGTGATGAAACTGTCACATGGTGGTAGTTGGGGCTTTGCCTAAGCCTGTCTCTAGTTATTATCACACTAAAGTTGCAAATCTGTTGTGAAGTAGCTGTTTAGATTACTGCACTTGGAAACCAGTCCCCCTATATAGATTAACGTTACCATATTAGCCTACACCCTAATTGAACATTCCGTAAAATTGTGATGGAACCAATAAAAATATAAAAAAGGCCTGCCACTTTTTTCCAGACGTGTCTCATGAGATTTGTTTCACATACCTTATACTTTTGAATATTAAATTTATTTCGTTGGCAGTAGTAGACCAGATAACCAAGACTCATGCCGACCACATATGCGAAGAGATTGTTGTGGGTCATCCTATGCAGAATATCAAATGTCGGGTAATCGACGAAAAAGTTGCTAACGTATCTGTGAAATTAAAAAAAAATACGTACGTGTGTCTTGCAATAATTCCTTTCTTAACTATCAACTTCAAATAGCTATTTCCTATGTTAACCTACTAAGGGCTGTAAAAACTGGTAGCCATATTAAATTACAATTTTAACGAGTAAAGGTGTAGTTTCTCTGTCGAATTAACACTGTAAAATTCGTAACTCAATGTTCTTCAAAATGACTCTGTTTTTCAAACTGACTTAATATTTCTCAAAGCACTTTTAGTGATTCAAAATATTTCAAAGAGTCTTTCGTGTTATGTTTATGCTACTCACTGTTATCAGTCATCAAGTGTAGTTTGGTCATTTTACTTCGTTATTGGAAAGAGAGCTGTATGTATGTAACACTTAAAATCATTCCGGTACTTGTACGTGAACACTTAAAAAATGTATATAAAGCTTACGTTGGTGTTGGTAAAAGAACTGCATCCAAGTCCTGGAAGTAAATGTGGATGGCAGGCGATATCACTCCAATTACAGCTAGTAAAGATAACGCTATAACCCTGGACCTGATGCTCCGACAGGCCAGGTAAACAATCGAGCCGATGATATAACAATGCAAGTCCGCGGCCAAGTACCTAAAGATAGGTGTCTTATTATTATTAGTAGTTGAAGACACGAGCTGGCCAAAGATATACGCAATTCCCTTTAATAATAAAACTACAAAGTTTGATAATGGATGGTAGTTGATTCCCTTCCACGCAAGAACTACTGAACGGATTCGCAGGAACACCTGAGAATTATCTCGGCATACGCTGCACAAACATTTAGAGTTACAAGAAAATAATGTATGGTGTCGTCATTTTTAAAGAGACATAAGGACATACCAAGTCACAGGTGGCCTCTATTACATATACATGGACATTATATTTATTCGACAAACAATCAATCAACAAATATGGTATATATTAGAATATCGCGCAATCTATATAATACATTTCAAGTTTTGTACAAAAATAGTCATCATCATCTTCTTACCCTTATACCACTTACGTAGGTTTGGTATAACATGTTTCCTTTTACTCTCTCCCTTATAAAATGTAATTCGTATTCATGCCTTTTAAATACATATTATTTTTCACACAATCCATCCACACCTTTTCCGGTGTTCTTATTCCTATATCTGTCCACCACCATACGCAAAACTTTTCTAGTTACATGGTTTTTATCTCTTCTCATGACATTCTCATACCATGCTAACCTATTACTCCCCAACTTCTTTGTTACTGTTGCTATTTTCAAACTTCCACTGATATACTCGTTTTTAATCTTGTCCATTCTAGTTTCTTCACACATCCACCTTAACATTCTTATCTCTGCCACATGTAGTCTTCTTTTATCCGTCTCTTTCGTAACCCAGTAGAACATGCTCACCTCTAACCCTCAAAACTCGTCCACAAATGCGCAAGGGCAGCCCAGGAGTTTTTAGTCGGTAGGGGTTTGACATAAACCTGACATAACGCAGGAGGACAGCGGGAGGTGTAATCAATGTAGGATTTTCCCCTGGCTAAAAGAAGCCCAATTTTCTCAAGGATACTCTCAATATTTCAACACATTAATGGTCTTAATTCATCAGCTCGAATCAGCTGAGTTTCGTCATTGGAGGTAAAAATTAAATAAAAATTCAAAGGTAAATCGCTAACCAAGACTGCGGGTAGCAGGTTGTTCCCGGAGTATAGTTATTGATGTATAGTAAATGTTGCCACCATTTCTGCCGACAGTCATTTACTTCTCGCATCACAAATACCTGCAAATTAAGTATAATCTATATACATATAAATAGGCAGTGAGATAACGGTTAAGAACATCTGACTTCCCTGATTATCAAGCGATTTTCTTATATTATTTTTTTGTTTAACTTTAGTGTTATTAAAATCAGAAAGATTTTTTTCTCTATGGACGAGTAATAGTAGGTATTATTATTTTGTACGTGTGACTTAATTCATTCTAAATGCTGAACAAATTTTTAAGAGTTTTTTATTAAGAAACAAACTATAACGATGAGTCAGACTGACAGTTGTTATGGTGTCGCGTCGCCACCACATGCGTTGCTACGCTATATGACTTTGAATATGTATTATTATTTGTTAATTAATATAAATATTAAAACTTATTTTCCTCTATGGTTGAAGTGCGAACATTGGAGGAACATTTGACACATATAAATGCGTATACCCGTTAATATATACATCTATTAATATTATAAGGAAGAAATTTTGTGGTGATGAATTTGTTTTGGTCACTCTCTTATGCAAAAACTACTAAGTCGAATTTGATGAAACTGTACAATAAAGTTGTTTATACATCAGAATACAATTTAGACTGTAATCAGTGAAGATAATTTTAATTTGGGAAATAATTAACGTCATACGTCAAAAAAGAAAAAAAACAGTGGTAACTGAAAACATCATTGCCGGACCGTTACACGGATACAAGTTATGGCATTATCTATCATATATATAGTCAATAAGGGTCTTCAAAAAAGGTTGCGAAAGAGGTTGCTATGCTCGACTGTATGTATTTTTTTTACTCTTACATTCCAATTAACCTTTTTCATCCTACATTCAACAATGATATTATAACATATAACTATTATTATAATATTTATAACACGATTTACGTTACATACCTTACATGCTCTTTGAATTTAACTGGTCAAATTACAGGTTAATTTTACAATAATATAATTTTAATATGAATAACGTTGCAGGCCTTATATGCCCTTTGTAATCAATTGGTCAAATTGTAGGTTAATTTTATAATAATATAATATGTAAATTCATAAGATATACATTAATAATTAATTGATAAACAATCTGTCTTTAGTACATTTATGGAACAACTGAAATAATTATTAATTAATTCTCCTTGGCTTTATTGGATGTCAAAATTTTTAGGTGATAGGAATGATTTTACTTGTGTCATAGGTTGCGATAAATTTATTTTAGTAATTTAAGATCTTTTTTTTGTTTCAAATTATAATTAATTTAAATTTTCATTTACATATTGATTTCTTTTATGTCTATATAATTAAAGATCATAAAAAATGCCAAATAACTGAGTAGGCATGATGAAAACCTTTGATTATAGAAGTATTAGTATACATTTGACAAAAGAACTCCAATAAAGTTCAAATTTTAAAAAATCAATTAACTATGGTCGAATGTCGACCACTAGGCGCCCACTAGTATAAATAAATTATATTGCAGTGTCTGCTTTTAATGTCAAAATAGCTGCATTTTACTAAATGGGAATCAAAGTGTTTACTTAAACAAAACATCATTTATGAAGTGAAAACTTATTTAGGTGCGTTGAGCAATATTTTTTGGCAGGTGATAAATTTATATTATTGCGTCATGACATGCTGATTTGGACCGATTACGCTTACGCGGCTTGCGTCAGATTAGCGTCGTTTAATTTAGCAGTTTGTGTACAGCTAATTGATATATTGTATTGAGATTGTGCAGTCCATAATATGTGTGATAAATTAATTAACGCTAGAAAGTATATAATTAATATTCGGAATACCAATAGATGTAAAAGAGAGACTAATAATAGCGATTACAATTTACAAATTATGACATTTGGATCATTTTTACTATAATGGATTTAATATTAAAAAAAAAACAGTTATTCCATTACTTCGAGTTCTCATTTCTAGTGTTCAACTTCTGTTGTCATGGCATATATACGATAACCTAGATTTCTAAGGAGTCTTTATTGCGTTCAAAATACTATTCAAATTACGTACATCCCATGTTATTCCTGAACCGGCAAATCTTAGCCAAGTCATTGTTACTGCTAGAGCTAGCGCGTACGGCACACTAGACCTGTATAAAAAATATGGACATAAATATTAATATAAATAAAGTTAAACTGTTTATAGAGACACAAACTAGATTTTTAATCTATACTAATAATATATTATAATAAAGCTGAAGCATTCATTTGTTTGGTTGAACGCGCTAATTTTAGAAACTATTTCAATTTGATAAATAATTTTCTGAGTCAGGCAAGTCATTTATCGAGGAAATATATTTATCGAATAGATCAATACGTTAAGATCAATAGGAATGAAGCACCAATGAAGAATGTTTCAAAATCGTTGTTTTTTCCTTTTGAGAGCTCTTGGCTGCGTGTTAGCGTTAGCCCAATGTAACTCTTCTAAGCGAATAAAGTCGCGGGAACTAAATATTCAGAAACATTAAAGAGAGAAAAAGTGCAAATTAATTCATTTATGAAAACTAAAATTAGCGTATGAGAGAAAAACAAGACGGAAAATATAATTATAAATATTAAAATATGATTTACTAATTGTTGTTTAAATGAATATGTATGTGTTTCATTGTTCTTTTCAATGTAAATGCTCGATGGTCAAATATGTCTAATAAGATTTGCTTGCATGCGAGTTCATTGTATAAACGAGTCATACGTACACTTAGATTGTAGTAACTAGTATTTTTTTTTTATCTTTATTTTTGGCAATCAATCATTTAGATTATTACTGCCATTGTCACGTACTCAATAATATTACAAGCATCGTGCAATCATTTCAATAATAAGCGCCGTGTCAGTCAATATTCTAACAAGATGGTGGAACCCTTGTTAGAACCTTCCAGGGAGTTTTTGTGGCATCTCAGAATTTCATGCTCCGTGGTATTATTTTCCATTTACTTCACTTATGCACGATAAACTAACTATATTACGCAAAACACCACCAAATTTACAAAATATAGAGTCTAATAACACAAGATTATAAATAAAATATAAAATCCACTACATGACAGACTGAGATCCCGTCAAAAACTCCAACTAGTATTTTCTTGTAAGGTTTTAAGGATGAGTTTATTAAAAATAAGTTTGTTCATATTTCGTTCTGTTTCACGTCGTGTATACTAAATGTACATATCTTAAACTTACCGCAACCATCTTAGAAGAATATTCTTTGGTAACATAATCCATTGCAGTTTGTATTTCTCCTCATTCAGTTTCATATTGTATACCGCTAGAAATGCTGATATTACGAAAGTTATTTGTATAACCATTGCACCGTTAACATAAAAATAGAACGGTAAATTGTCGTACAACTGGAAAACAATAAAAATACTCTTTATTAACTCTATATATAACTAGCTTATGCCCGTTGTTTCTCTCGCTTTAATATAGTTAAATATATTTTTCAAATACATTATTTATATATAGGGAAACATTAATTTCTGAACCGTTAACAATGGGTGCGCAGAATACCCTATGTCTATTTCTGAACCGTTAACAAAGAGTGTACAAAATACCCTATGTCTATTTCTGAACAGTAAACAACGTGTGTGCAATGTTATACCCATTTTTAAATCGTTAGCGTGTGTGCAAAATACTCTATGTCCATTTCTAAGCCTTTAGTAACGTGTGTGCAAAATACCCTATGTCCATTGCTGAACCACTGACAACGTATTCGCAAAATGATGATTTTAATAATGTAGATATTTTATGCTCATGTTAAATATATATTATGTATAATACTTATGTTATTATTCTATACGTGAAGGTACTAAGCAACAAACAATTATTTCGTTTTCTCCGCTGATATTTAAAACATGGCGTCTTATTTCCACATTTTAATTTCACATTAGCTGTGCCCGCAACTTGACCCTCGTGGCACTTTATGTAAAAAACAGTGAGAATGTATTGGGTTCATTTACATATGTACTTTACTCTCGTACCACAGTCGCGTCGATATTTAAAGTATAATAACTTTTGATAGACCGAACCGATTTTAATGAAACATAGACTAAATGTTACTTTGAGATATGCTATATGATTAAGGTTTTATCATGGATGCGTTATTTTAGCAGTAATGCGTGTTCACATAAACAGACAGACAGTCATTTCTAAAATTGATTAAAGTATACTTATTCCTCGACACCAGGAACAGTTATTTTTTAAATCTAAAAAGTACAGACCCGTCATAATTGCATTCTTGTTATACATATAAAGAACATAACATTACATTATGGCTTTATAAATCTGTGTATTTTATGTGCTATTTAATTTGTTAAGAAGAAACACCTATTTACTTATAACAAAGTTGATTGTAAATAATTACGCCCTGGCAACGCTCGCGGCAGATATACAGCCAAATCATATAAAGGCACACGTATGTTACTCACATGTTCCAAATATTGTGTATTAGAAATGAATATATAACTTGATACACTTGAATGTCCCATTATTAATAAGGATGTTATGATACATCTGAAATAATATAAACATATTTATATAAAACATTACTAATTAAAGGAAATATAAAGAGACCAAATTCAAACAAAATCAATAAAGAAAAAGTTAAAAATATAATTAAAATAAGCTTACCAGTATGCAAACTAAAAACTACATTAGAGTATTCAGTAATTAAACCTACAATCGCCTGTATAAGTCTTCTATATTATTAATACTGTTAAAAACTTCCTTGTTTTGGATTATTTTTATTTATGTATAAAACCAAGGTCGGCTGCTAGACGATTTTTACTTGTGCCGAAGGGGTTAATTTATATGTAAAAAAAATATGTTGTAGTTTTTCGTAATTGGTGTACGAAGAAGAAGAACAGAAGTGTAGAAAAGGTAGAATGGAAGCTATTAATGTTCCTTTTGGACACTTGTTGGATTGTTGCGACCATTTTTTTTAGGATGGAGTATGTTAAAAACCTTCTTGACTTGAATTATTTGAATTTGTTGTTAAGACAATAAATGATGTATTCCACGCCAGTCTTGTAAAAGAGTAAACGTCATCAACAACTGCAAATATATTTATTTTGTAAATTCGGCTATATATTATACTATACTCATAATTATAACCTCATATCATAATATATTATACTCAAACGTGCTACTTATGTATGATGCAAAATAAAATTCTAAACTGAGTATAGTCATTGAATTGTTCATTAAATAGTTGAATGGCGGTAACGAATCGTGTATTTTTTTGAATAGTTTATTAACTTGTTTTATTGTACAACGGCAAAGTGACTGCTCAATGCTTGATATAAGTATAGTAGAATCCAAAACCGACGGGAACCACCGATAGATAACATCTGATTATCCTTCGGAAAATATCCATCGGGTGTTTTTTTTTTATTGTAGTACGGCAAAATGACTGTGCTATGCCTGATGGTAAGCACAGCGCTATCCAAAAATAATAGCGACCACCGATTGATAGACTATCCATCGCCGGTCGCCACTATCATGCCGGCCTGCAAAAAGCTGGATATGCACAGGCTGATCCCGAAACGCGACCCGCAGAAGTGAATCACTATTACAGGCTTTTTCGCTATATACATGGTGGTTGCGACCCAGTCAGGCTGTAAAACCCTACCACCCCGCTTTCGCCATTGCCTCGTTCGTTATTCAGCAGGGTGCACAACGAACAGGTGAGGTTGGCTTGGATGTCTCAAGTCTTATGATGTTATTTGACACACCTTACACCCCAAACATACCTTACACCCCAACCTGTTACGGTACAGACACTTCATAGTATAATCTCTCTATACATAAATTACTTGTTTTACAGACTTACTTAATACCATGTAACGAAGAAAACCTCTCTAGTCTCGGATCGCTATCCACGGACAGAGTAACGAGTTTCAGCCAATTACGACGAATTGAGAAGCACATTAATATTTTCATATAGAAGTGACATACTGCAAAAAGATTAGATATAATATTGTGTTAATATTAATTTTGTACGTTATGCGGCTATGGATACGGCTTTTCAGTTTATTCTGATGCACATTCAGTGTTAGGATGACATGGTCTAAGATGGGAAACACTTTAAATATAGAGAAAAACTAGCTCTTCATCGCTTCTCCTGGAACATATACCACAAAGCCTGTTAATTTTATGATAGTTCGGTGAAGCTGTAAAGACATTTTCAGGTCAACAGTGTTCTTATTTCGAAAACAAAAGCCTCTTAATTTTAACGAAACACAAAAAAAAGGTGAGTTTTAGCGTTATCTTGGTAGGATTAGACTTTTAATAGGAATCTTTATACAATAACTTTATATCGAAGGACACCTTTAAATATGCTAACCCTAATAATGTTGTTTATTCAGGGGTCTACATAGAATTGTCGGCTTTACTCAATAAATTCCGCTGCAGATAAGGTCACTAAATGGTATGTAAGTAATGATTAGAATATTCTCAATAACTTGATATCTTTGAAACATTGTACATCGTTCAATTAATATACGAATTAGGATATTTCAGCTGTTTGACATGAATATATAATAACTACCTGTAAATTTTCAACTCGCAAGAAAATTTGTAGGCTATAGCCAGTTTTAAATTAAAAAATGACCTTCCGTTCGAATTCATTATTGTTAGGTATAATTTTTCTAATTGATACCTGCCCGTCTAGCTTGTATCATCAGATTATAAATCTGTTACAAAATTAACGACTGCGCTCCATAACATAAGAGTCAGTCAGGTGGTTTTTGGCGGGATTTCAGTCTGTCATGTAGCGGATTTTATATTTTATTCATAATCTTGTGTTACTCGACCCTATATTGTGTAAAGTTGGTGGTGCTTTATATAATATTGTTAGTTTAATATGCATAAGTGAAGTGAATGGAAAATAATACCACGGAGCATGAAATTCTGAGATGCCACAAAAACTCCCAAGAAGGTTCTAACAAGGGATCCACCATCTTGTTAGAATATTGGCTCACACGACGCTTAATATTGAAATGATCGTACGACGCTTGTAATATTATTGACTACGCGACAATGGCAGTAATAATCTGAAAGATTGATTGCCATAAATAAAGTGGAGTCAGTCAACTCATCGAGAAGCGAGCGCACGTGTACACAATTGCTATTTTGATTCTTATTGGCCTGCGTTTATCTCGGCACTATAATATCTATAAATCTATGCACTATTTCTAGACAAAACACTATAGAAGATGTCGGCGCCTACCCACATTAATTGTATCATCCCATTGCCGTGTCGGCGCCTACAACTACCCGCACTAGTTACGTCACCCAATCACGCCTCTTTCCCTACTACTCGACTTCATTATAAAAGGAGCGGAGCGACCGCCGGTAAGCCGGGTGGTTGATTATCTCCAGACCGCCGTCAGGGAGACCTCGAAAGAAGTACAACCGGCGAACGAACGCCGTTTTATACACCCTGACAACGTGAGAGCATTGATCTAGAAAAAGAACGCCGCGACTCGAGCTCAGGACGCTTACCCGTCTGCAGAGAACGCGAATGCTTACGTTTCTTACGGAAAGCAGGTAAGTTTCATATTTCTGAAATCCGGGGTGACAGGTGGGACAGATTTCTGGAGGATCTCCAGCCATCTCACCTGTCATTCTGGACCCTCACGCGAAAGTTCAAGTCAGATACTCATTCCAATGCCTCCTCTCGATAGAGGCCCCGGGTTGCCTCCCACGTTCGATAACACTGATAAAGCAGAATGTCTCGCCGCGAGTTTAGAGAAACAGTGTTCGCCAAACACTGATAACACTGACCCTGCCAATATCGAGTCAATAGAATCAGCCGTAGAGTATGCACTCGCGTCTCCTCCGGTGGATACCCTAACCTCGATCACATTTGATGAAGTTTCAGCCGCCATCAAGCGTCTCAAGCCTAGGAAGTCCCCAGGTCCCGATGGGATCAGGAACGAGGTTCTAAAGCTCCTTTCTGACCGCATCATAGTTCTATTGGTCTGCATCTTCAATGCGGCCATGTCCCAGGGTAATTTTCCAGCCGTCTGGAAGAAGGCCGTAGTGATAGGAATTCACAAGCCCGGCAAGAAAGCTACGCTTCCCGATAGCCATCGCCCCATCAGTTTGTTAGATACCTTAGGGAAACTTTACGAGCGGCTCCTTCTGAACCGTCTCCAGGTTACTCTCACTGATTGTAATTTAATACCACCTGAGCAGTTTGGATTTTGCGCCAAACATTCTTGCACAGATCAAGTACTCCGCCTCACGTACTAATCTAATTTCAATAAAGATCCGCATCCAAATCCGGATCCACCCGTGAAAAACACTAATCCGAAACGTACAATAGCAGTCTTTTTCGATGTCGCCAAGGCCTTTGATAAGGTCTGGCATCAAGGGCTCGTATACAAGCTAAGTCTAGCCGGTATACCTGATAGGTTAGTTCACATTATCCGTGATTATCTCTTCGATAGAACCTTCCGTTTTAGAGTAGATGGCGAACTTTCATCGCCCCGCCCTATTGGGTAGGCTCAGGTGTGCCACAAGGCTCAATGCTCGCGCCCACCCTCTTCAACCTGTTCATCAGCGACCTACCTAAGCTCCCGGGAGTTGAGCTAAGTTGTTATGCTGATGATACAGTTATCTACGCTTCTGGCTGGAGGCCGGATCACCTCAGGAATCGCATCGAAGAAGCCGTTAGCACACTCGGTGATTGGTTTCTACGATGGCGTATAGCTATTAACCCCGAAAAGAGTGCCGCGATATTCTTCGATCTTAGGACTCGCGACAATAATTGAAAGCCCATAAGGCTATACAAAACCGAGATACCTTGGACCACCGAGGTCAAGTATTTCGGCGTTACTCTAGACAGACACGTAACATTCGATTCTCATGTAAAGAGAGTGCGAAACAAAGCCGCTATAGTCTTGGGTCGCCTCCATTATTTACTTTGTCAGAAGAGCAAATTGTCCCTCAGACATAAGCTCACATTATATAAGACTTTTATCCGCCCGATAATGACGTATAGTTGTCCGGTCTTTGCTCACGCGAATAATTTTGAAAAGCTTCAGACTCTGCAGAACCGGGTTCTGCGTAAAATCACCGGTGCCCCTTGGTACGTCCAGAATGCGGATCTCCACAGGGACCTGAAGATGCAGTCCATCTGGGCGTAAATAAAATCACTTACGAGTAGTTATTTCGAGCGAGCCGCGAATCATCCCAGTCAGTTAGTAGTATCCGCCGCAAACTACGAACCTGTACTCAACGCTGAGCGATATAAAACACGTCCGCGACACATTTTTACCGACCCTCCCGATGATATCACGTCAGCGAACGATCAGTACCTGCCTGTCTCTCGAAACAGAGCGTGCTCACGTCTACGCTCGCGTAACCACAGATCGCGCCGCCGTGGTCTGGGGGTTAACTTCGCTCCCGCACACCCGATTAGGCCTTCAACGGTAGCGGCTCAAGCCTAGGTTCGATCCCTCGGTAGGGAGCCCTTGAGTGCGTTGCTTGTGCGATACGGTGACACATCAATACATCACTGCTATAACACTACACGATCACCCCCACACACTTGCACGCCTACACGCTACACATTTTGGTAGAAGGGTTTACTTTTTTCCCTTATCGAACTGAAAAACTCTCAATTTTTCGATAAAAAATATATGGAGGAGTTGTTGAGGCGTATATGCTTGGTACACATATACGTTTCAACAACTCAAACATGTATGAATAGTTAGCTAGGTTAGCTAAGATAGGTTGCGATTTTGCATGCAACGGGCAACAGCCAAGCCGAGGTGTGCCATGCACCCTTGATCTGGTTGCCAATATAAAATCGGCTGAGTGCCTTAAGCGCTCGCCTTAGTAGTCCGGTGAAGCTGTAAAGGCCAATAGCGTAGTCGGTTCGTGAAAAAAAAAGAAAAAAAAAACCGTTAAGCCGGTCTTGGCTCTGGCTACACGCGGTACATACGTACGCTGCAAGTTGTTTAACCTAGACTTTGGATAATTAATTTGTGCGAACGAATTAGTTATTTTATATTGAGATATCACGATATTATTATAATGGAGTTAAATATAATTAGTTATTATTATTTCGATATTATTATAGGTTCTGTTGATAAGTTTAGGATAAAATAGATTTTTTATTCGAAAGCCGAGATTTTTTTCCACATGATACAGTTTTACATAAATTAAAAAAAAGGTTCATTCACTAGAAAAATTGGTGAAAAAGTTGAAAAAAAAATCTTTTTTTCAAAATTTAAAAAAATCAAAACTCTGAAACTGCTGCATATTAAGGGCTAAAACTTTCAGGGATTTTTTTTTTATTATTATAGAAAACATCTCCACAAATTTTGAATACAATCCGGAAGGGTCGCCCCGCAAAAATGATTTTATTTGGTGGAATGACCCAGAGATTACTTAACACCTCAATAAGTGAACCGAAGAGTGTTGGCTAAAATCTAAACTACCCTGACGCTTGTTTAAGATTCTAATGGCAGAACTGAAATATAGTTTTTATACTTCTTTAATTTTCATATTTTCACAGACTTGACGTGTATTTGAATATAAAATTACACTAATTTATTAATATTCTTGTCAAAAGCAATACTTTGTATAATTGCTTTGTTATGTCATAGGAGGCAAATGAATTTGTGGGTCACCTGATCAGCGCTCTCACTGACCGAACGAAACGCAACCATGCAAGCACTGTTACTTCACGTCGGTTTTCTTTCATACTGAAACCAGTTATAGCTTCAGTGTGGTTCTACCACTTAAAAAATGCTACGTTTCTCTATGGACGCAAAAACAAATAGACTTAAAATATACTCGAATTAACTAAACTATTTGCAAAAGACAATAAACCGTATTCAGTTATTTTTTCTAAAAACGACTCGTTATCTTTAAGAGCTTAGAACCAAAGGCTAGACAAAAAACAATCCACGAGGTAATGCGACCATGTACGCATTTTTTTTCCACCATCATGTGATCAATTGGTTATATTTGCAAAACTTGCGCAGAAATTGAATCAAAAAATCTCACTCTTCTATAAATAGTTTTCCAAATGGTAAGACAATTTTTTTTAGTCGATACCAAATACGTACCTTCATTTCCATCTGTACATAGATCATACAAGCTCCCAAGAATGTTCAAAATCAATAGAACACCACACACTGCCGCAAAAATCATGTCTGCATTAGTGATATCCATTGAGGAATTCGTATGTTGTTTAGATTGCTTGCAAATATACCCATCTTTGACTTTTGCACGCAACCGATAGTCACGCCACAAGGACTCGTTGAAGCATCTCTCAAGGGTCGATTTATGATCTAGTTTGTCGCTGTAGAATTGCTTGCAAGTTTTTGTGAGACACGTACCGCGTTCTAAGATGGAGTGGTTAAAGTGCCTCATAGTATCCTCTGAGTACTCCTGTAATTTTCAAATGTACTTCTTTCATTTGAATTACTTTAAGCGTCACATTTATTTCCCCGTATAATATACATAAAAATATTTATTCCTGCAATGTAACATATTTTCATTACGCAACAAAGATTTCCTAAGAAAGGCATACTTTTTTCATAATTTTCAGGTGTTGATAAATGTACTGTAACAACCGTAAGCACATCTATCGTGCCACGGTACTGCCGCCGGAAGCAATAGTACAGTAGTAGTACAAATGCCTATTGCTGCCGCCGGAAGTTTCGCCATAGACAAGCCAAGCCATATAACTACCCCACCCGCCAGTAGCGCCATCTAGCAAAGCTTAAGCCACGCCTTAGGGTGGGGTAGGGGTAGCCAGCCATATAAGGTCGTGCATGGTTTGACTCGAGGCAATCTTGCACTATATTTACGTGCTGTAGCTCTAGCCGTTTGTGTATTGATTTGAATGTGGTCATAATGAATAAATGACGTGCTTTTATATACAAAATCATTTAATTTTACGTGTTCTTACAAGTGATTATGATAATTAACGTATGTACTTATGTACAAAGTGACTTTTAGTTCTACGCGTTCTTACAGTACAAAATTTTTAGTGATGAACACATTAGGTCATTGGCGGTTTTGTTTACAGAATATATGCTCTAATATATTTACTGGACAATTTTAAAGATACATATAAGGCTTTGTCTGGGAAACCATAGTTTTTTTAACAGCGAATCTCTTGGGAAGTAGTAGTTTTATATACTGAATTTAATGGTTTAATTAATCAGGTCACGATTTACTTATTATGACTTTTACACAAGAATTCTGCCCCTGAGAAGCAGGTTTTGAGGACAGTGATTGTAATCGTTTTGTTGGTGCTACCGGCTGTTGTATACGACATAGTCGATGCAGTCAGGATGCCAATAACACTAAGTAAATACTTTCACTCTTTATTTGCCCAGAGTTACGGCTTACAGTACAATTTACAATCGAATGCGTAGATAACACCGACATCTTGCCTTTTATATACCGAACTATATAATTTATAAGACAAACTATATAACTCAAACCAATTACCATTTACTTACAAAGATAATAATTAATGAACAAGTTAATATTATTTACGTACATCAATTCTATATAAAATCATTGTTATATCATTGTTATTTATGTATCTGAAATATGTGTATGTGTGTAGAGTAAAGACATCTAGCCCTTTATAGGACAAACTATTGTAGTCAGCAATTACTATTATTATCATAAAACTAATGTTGTGCAAGTAATAAATGAACAATATCAATTCCTATTGAAATGTCTCATTGAAATCTATATAATGATAATAATTCTCATTTATGTATCTTTAATAAAATGGCGTTAGTGTTAATGTGTCTCTCTTATATGTTGGCGCTTGGTGCTAGTATCAATGCGTATCACTAATATGTAGCGCTAGTATGTCGAGTCGAAAGCCGAGCGGTACCGGAAGTGGGTAGCTAACACATAGTAATTAGTATATAAGAAAAAATGTGATATATAACAGGGAATAAAATAATATAGCTCCTGAAACAATTTCGAGTATTTTATTTATATTACAAAAAGTATCGCCGATAGATAAGTTGGCAATTGTACAGTGATGGAAAATAAAAAAAAAAAAAAAAACAGGCTTAGACATAATTTTAACAAACGTATATGTTTTCTGGTATAGTTCACTTTACTTAATTGATGCGATTTTTTTTTTCGAGGTCAACACTATAATGAAAGAGACTATCAAAAGTCTTCCGTTGGTCGTTCGAATGGGAAGAAGTTTGTGTAAACACTGAGTTCATACTTCATTGCAATTAGTGTGCGATTGGATGTGAAATGCTGTAAAAACCTAGCTTGCTTTGTAGTTATTAGCAGTTCGCATACAAAACGTCACAAAATATTACATGATCTAGTGATTACCAAATAGAATATCACTGATGTCGCCAATTTAAGCTCACGTTGCCAACTATACTAGTCTTGAGACTGTTTTAAAAATTACTTACGTGAATCATATCCAGTAAAGGACTCGGTTCATCTGTTATCAACTCTAATTTTAACTTGCAGAATAACCCTTTAGGATCGCTCGTGCAGAGTTTAATATCATCCAATTCATAAACAGGTGGCATTCGATTATATTCCGTGACTGTGAATAAATAATCATTATTTACAACTCCATCATTGCACACGACGAAGAAGTGCTCACCAATAAAAGTATTAAAATATATGTCAGGGGAACCACTATTGTACTGCGATACTGCGCTATTGACTATATCGGGGGTGTACCTAATGATCTCAAACGCTATTGGTTGAAGTTTTTAGCTGTTTATTATTTACCTCCGACGTGAGACGCCATTGGTTGGAAGTATCGACTGTTTCTGTGTATCTGGATGTTTTACAATGCGACCTAGATACTGGGCGTCCCCGCTTAGACAGTTGGGCTAGTACACCTACGGATAATTCGTCTAACTATATTCAGTGCTATGTTTCTGTGTCGGTTAACGTTTTATTCCATTGTTCTTGTTGGAATGATCGATCAAATTATGACCATGACATCAATAAGGATGACGACATACTTCTACATAGTTGCGATTTTATCGCTGCCCCGACATACACAATATAAAGTTTTTAAAACTTAATTCTTTGCTACGAAAAATTTTTTGTAAGATGGTAATCAGCAGAATTTGGATTCTTTACTTAAAACCCGTACATTAAAAATAAAAAAGTGCATTCATTATTTAGTCATCATTAAATCTACAATAAAAACACTTCGGTTGTAAACAGCAGTTTCGCTTTTGTTATTGTGAACTGTCAAGAATACTTATACTATTTCCTCTTCGATTGTGGCGTCTCTAGAGCATTTTAATTTAAATTAGTAAGCACACCAGGTGCCTATTTTATTAGCCATTAACTAACTTTGAACGTGAAAACGTGGCCAAAGAAAGAATAATCTTTTTATATAATGTTAATAAAACCATACTCTAAAAAATTTGTCAGAATGTCCTTGGCCATAGACAGTCAGACTAAAACCGGTGTATTGGATTATGATAAACCTATCACTATACCAAGATGTGTTTCCTAGTTAATATAAGTCTCTTTAAAATATCTCCTGTCCAATAAAAAATAGTTTACCAAATCTCTTTACACATTACGAAGTTCTGAGGAAACACACTTCAAAGAAAAAACAACTGGATTGAAAATCTCCTTTCTTTTGAAATTAGTTAAAAACGTTACTATCAACATCTCCATTACACAAGTAAGAGATCTACCGCATCGCCCCAGGTTTCTTACCAAAATATGTATGTCATAATCACTACTCTAGCCGAAGGCGTATTGGGCATTTCAACATCCAAGAAATTTGCAGTTCTATATTTTCCCACATGCAGTGATACTACAAAACATTTCTCAGATTCAAGTTTCCTCACGATGTTTTCTTTTACCATCAGCTGATAGTAGTAATCATTTAAATTAGGAAATTAAAGCGAAAAGCAACAAATTAGTCAGTATATGCCAGGCTCTGAAACTGTCAGGACTAAGAACCAATACAGAAAAGAGAAGACGTAGAAATAATTCTCAACCTTCCACGACGTCGGCTGCAAACAAGACACCGATGACGTTAGCAGAAGTGGAATGTTCGTGATGTCAAGTGAGTCTTAACAGATATATACTATTTTAGGCTTGATTAATATGTGTACGATCGTGACGTCTGTAAATTACACATATCTCTGTGCATCCACCGAATGTAACTGTATATGCCCGTAAGCATATGTAGTTTTATGTTATGTTTAATGAAAAGATAAATCATTTGGGGTGTAAGGGGTGTCGAATAACATCATAAGACTTGAGACACCCAAGCCAACCTCACCTGCACGTGGTGCACCCTGCTGAATAACGAACAAGCGGGATGGTAGGGTTTTATAGCCTGACTGGGTCGCAACCACCATGTATATGGCGAAAAAGCCCGTAATAGTGATTCGCTTCTACGGGTCGCGTTTCGGGATCAGCCTGTGCATATCCAGCTTTTTACAGGCTGGCATCATAGTGGCGACCGGCGATGAACAGTGTATCTGTGCTTACCATCAGGCATAGTGCAGTCACTTTGCTGTACTACAATAAAAAAAAAATCAGATCGAGTTTCTTGTTGAGTTTATCTCGAGGATTGGGTTGTTTTCCGAACCGATGGTAATTTTGACGTTCATAAGAATAACAATAAAGTTTTTAAGTGTTCTCGATAACTAGCAGAGTTTATTAAAATAGTAAATTTAAAACTCACCATTTAGTCGATATATAATACTATCAGCTTTTTGAATTAATGTAAGTGTTGAAAAAATAATAAATTTTTTAAACATTATTATTTTAGGATACAATTGTCGCGTTTGAGAGTGAAAAGAATACTAAAATTAAGTATCCATTGTTCTTATAAAGCTAATTATTAATAAGCTAACGTGTCTATGCAAAATAGAACCAAGTAATTATTTATTATAATTGAAAATATTTAGAAGTTTATGAAGTAACCATATTAAATAAATAAATGCTCTTGTAACAATAAACATGCATAAATAAATGTTGAAATCCTATATGAGTATGCTAACTTAATTATATTATATTAAGGAGAGAATCTGTGTTTATATACTGTATAACGAAATTTACTCAGACTAAGATGAAATATCTCTATGTTGATATCGGCACAGCAGGAGACACAGCCAGTAATAATATTGTATGAATGACATATGTTAGCAATCGGATTATTAAAAATATGAAATAATAATAAAAGTATTTTGTTATAAATAAAATAATAATAAATTAATAATTCAAATTACTTTCTTTTCTTTTTTACTTTCAATGTATCTTTAGCATTTTTAAATGTGCTTATTCCCCTTATTATACTTTATGGGTTCTTACATTTGAGCACAATTTTTTCTGATAATGATGATTAAAATATGGGCCTAGAGTGAAATTAGCTCTCTAATAAAAATATGTAAGATGTAAGCCATATCATAAAATCATTATTAATAAAATGCGTATAATTAATTAACAATGAATATAATTTATACCCTATATATAAAATAACATAGGAATACGGTTGTGCGCGCTTTTCTCAAAGACTATGGTATAGATTTTGTTATTTTTTAATTTGCTAGTTTAATCTATACAAACAACGATAAATATCCTTGATACTGGCCATATAATCTAGAGATTATTTTCCTTATAAGCAATTACAGTAGCAAAGAAAATCGTTATAGGAAACTGCACTGACATAACATTACTCCGACGAGTTCTTTTTTTTTATATCAAAGGAAGCAAATGAACTGGTGGGTCACATGATGTTAAGTGATCACCACCTTCCATAGACACTAGCGACATCAGGGACGTCGCAAGTGCGTTGCCAGCCTGTATATGGGAGAAGGGGGTGGGGAAGGAAAGGGAAAGAAAGAAAGAGGAAGGATGGTGGGCCTCCGGCTCTCTCACTGACCGAACGAAACACAACAATGCAAGCACTGTATTTCACGTCGGTTTTCTGTGAGAGGGGTGTTACTACCCCGGAGGAGCCGACCCATTCATGCTGAATCCAAAAGTAGCTTCAGCGGGGCTCGACCACCTACAGTTCTATACTTTTTAAAACAGATGTTCTCGTTAATTGAATTAATTATATCAGTTGGTAGTTATTTTATTTTCTTTTGTTAACGCGAGGGCAGATCCTCTTCTCAACCCCACACCTTTCCCTCCTTAAAATACCGCTAGATGGCAACAGTTGCGCGTCCGCACCGCTACTTAAAGCATGAGTCATCGTCTATTAACGTACGCGCCAGAGTGGATGTTATATGCGCAGCTGTATTAGCTTTCAGTGTTTAGTTTATATGTGGCAAGAAATCTGGCAACGCTGTTTTGGACAAAGAGTTTCTCCACCGAAGCACTGCTGAGACCGGTGACTGGATTTGCCAAGTAAGTATGTGTGTTCACATTACCAAGCTCAGTCGATTAATTACCTTGGGATCCTGCGATTGAGCATATCCGGTAATACCCTTGCCCTCGCAAACAACAAAGAAAAAATACAGTCCACATCCCACATCTCTCCGTAGAACAAATCCGCATTAATGGAGGTGAAGGGAGTCAAAGCGTTGACCAAGCTTTGACGGCCTATAACCACCATCAGTTAACATACAAATATTATCAAATTCCAAATAATAAACCCATTTACCATCACGTATGCTTATTTTAATATGTCGAATAATTATTTCTAGACGATTACTTCCTTGTTTTCTTAAAGTTGTAGGTTACCAACTCGTTATTAATAGCAGAGGTAGCCTTGAGGTCACGTCGTTAAAATTAACTCTGCTGTTACGAAGATAAATTTAGATACACACATTAAATTGCTATCATAATTAGAGAATTAGCGAAACTTTAAACAGTAGTGTAGTATGGACGTTTACGGAAAAGGAAAATATGTAGTGTACTTCCTAATTATTTAAAATAACTTATAAACCCAGTGTGATATATGTCGCTCTAATTTAAAGATCTCACAATAAAAAGAAGAAAAAAAGAAAGGGAGGGAGGAAAGAAGAAAGTAAGAAATGAGGAAAGGAAGACAGAGAAAGAGAGAAACATATAATTGGTCTAATCTTCTTCTTCATCATTGGTAACGCCTCCGCCCTGGCCCTTACGAAGGTTCTTTCTCTTGACACGTTAGGGGCGACAGCCGCCGAATGGAGACTTCAGCTAGAAGTCAATGTGTTGCCAAAGACAAGTTGTGCAGTGAACATTGAACATACATTGCGACAATATTGATTACTTACTAACGGGCACTGCAACACACCCATCTCAGAGTCATCCTACTTCTATTAAACATAGCAATCCCGTGATATAGCACGCGTTAACTCCGCAGTATTTTTTATATAAAAGGAAGCAAACGAACAGGTGGCTCGCCTGGTGTTAAGTGATCACCGCCGTCTATAGGCACTAGCAACACCAGGAGAGTCGCAAGTGCGTTGCCAGCCTGTGTTTGTGGGGAAATAATGAAAGGGCGAGGAGAAAGCATAGGGAGGAGAGGGGAAGTGGATCTTCGCCGCTTTCACTGACCGAACTGACTCGAACGAAACACAACATTCAAGCACTGTTACTTCACGTCCGTTTTCTGTTAGATGTGTAATACTACCCCGTGTGAGCCGACCCTTTCATGCTGAAATCAGTAATAGCTTCAGCGTGGCTTTACCACCTCCAAATATCTGTATGGTATATTTTGAAATAAGTATGACAATATAAAGACAAAATGCAGCAGATATTTCCAGATCCATCATGGCTGGGTAAGGTGAACAATGTCCGTAGTTCAAGTGATACACCGAGTGTACAAAGCGTGCTCTCCTGAAAGCTTCTCCATCGAGCACAGAGTGCACAAACGGTACTATCCTTTTCTAACCTGTACAGAATCCTGAACTCTTAAACATAATTCAGAAAATCTGTGGTTGTGAATCATCGATTCCACTATATCCTGATGTTCATGCCAGTACTACATAAAATCCTGAATAATGATATTGGTATAATAAAATTTAATAATTACGATAACTTGGTACTTTATTTAAGAAAAATCTGACTATGTTGAATAGCTTGTAAGCAACTACTTCACTTGTGCAGGTGTAGGATAAAACAGGGTATTTAATACCTTTATATATTATGAATGTAGATAAAAATAATAATATGTATTATCATAGAAATAAGTAAATTATTGCAAGCATACGGGTACATAAATGTCATTGCAGTCATAGTCAAAAGCAGTTGGGTGGGCATAAAAAATAAAAAAAAAACTTATAGATTAATTCTGTAGTTGTAGCTGTAGGAGATCATTCATTCATCATAGGAGACCATTAACTAAGAATGAGTCCTTACATGCTTATGTCAGATTTTATTCAAAAATTTTTAAACTTGTTTGTGTAACTACTAAGGCTCAATTTTTAGGAAATAAAGTTCTTAGATGTTGTAATAAGAGCAAGACCGTCTGGCATATACATGGAATTAGGCAAAAAACAAAATAAATGAGAATTCGCATAATCTAAATATCGACGGAGTACATATTTGAAACAGTTCAGATGTACTCACTGTTTTCCAAGATTATTTTAATAACATACCTTTACAGGTAACAAAAATGGTATCGCATCGTTACTATAAAAATCTGAATGCAGCTATAAATTCAAAATTTATTTTCACATCTACTAGTGAAGATGAAATAATAATGACATTTAAACCCTTAAACATGAAACATACCGAAGACATTTGGGGAATTTCGGTAATAGTAGTACAGCTAATTATCAATATTTCACCATATTTGACTAATATACTTTTTTTTTTTTTTTTTTATTGGAGCACGACAAAGTGTCGGCACTATGCCCGATGTTAAGCATAGTACAATGCAAAAACATCGACAACCGCCGAGAGACAGATTATCCATCGCCGGTCGCCGCTGTCATGCCGGCCATAATGACGAAAGTCACCCGGTACTGGATATGCACAGGCTGATCCTGAAACGCGACACGCAGAAGCGAGTCACTATGATGGGCTTTTTCGCCATATACATGGTGGTTGAGACCCAGTCGGGCTGTAAAACCCTACCACCCCGCTATCGCCATTGCCTCATTCGTTGAGCAGCAGGGTGCACCACGTGCAGGTGAGGTTGGCTTGGGTGTCTCAAGTCTTAAGATGTTATTCGACACCCCTTACACCTCAAAGTACAAAGTATGTGGTGTAAGAACAAAATATATGTTTTCCCAGTTTATTTGTTTATTGTAAGTAATGCGCTGGTAATTTGTAATTATGAGTACACTCATATACTTCGAATACAGAAATATTGGATGTTTAAGAGCGCTGCCTATTCTAGATACACCGATGTCAGAGTATATATATATATATCAGAGTATATATATATATATATATATATATATATAATGTTATATTCATGTATATATTTTAGAAACAGACACACTGTTTTTCCATGTTGGTGCAATGGTTATATTGTATCACATATCGGTGAGTCAACACCAAATTTCCCCTTAACATTTATAATATGGATTTCATCAACCCAATCATATGTGAAAAAATTATTGTCAATCTTATACATATAATTTTTGTTTAAACGGGAATATAGTTATATTATTTAGTAAAAAGGCTCAGCTCTCCATCCAATGACTTAGACCTCCGCGGTTACAATGATGCAGTTCAACCTGATGTAGCAACAAAAAAGAATTTATTTTCAAAAGCTAATGGTAGTATTAAAAACATCTTTGCCTTGGATTCACGATTTGATTGTATTGTGCATCCATTACTTTTCTAAACGATGATACTGGGCATATCATTATTTCTCATAATGAACAGACTACATTTAATTCAATATCAGCCAGAAATACCACCCACCCATGATGTTGTGTAAAATTAATTGAAAATTGTGTCATGGGTTGCGATAAATTTCTTTATTTTCATAAAGTTACGTTTGCTTAAAATTTGAGAGCTTTACCACTTGGTTTTGTTTCAAATTTATGATTAATTTCAATTTTCATTTACATATACATTTTTTTATATATTTACATAATTAAAGATCATGGCAAATGCCAAATAACTGAGAAGCTATGATGAAAACCTTTGATTATAGAAGTATACCCTTTAACAAAAGAACCCTAATAAAGTTCAAACTTAAAAAATCAATTAATTATGGTCGAATGTCGACTACTGGGCGCCCACAAGTACATATACCGTAAAGAATTAGATATAAAAAAGAATAGATAGTAATTATTAAATTATTACCGGAGTAACAAAATAAAACTAGCCTCTAGCTGAAAAACAAATTAATAGACAAAGCTAGAATACTAATAACTTCCCATATTTGGTATTCGTCAGTCGTAATTAGCTTCAGATAAGATTCTATTATAATCTGGTTGCTGAGTCCGATACTAAAGAATAAACATTTTTTTTTACTTTTCATTGTTAGAATTATTCATTAAAAACTGTTAAAATTAGTGTGAATTGATGTTTGACGATGAATATTAATTTAAGCGACTAATCATAAGAAACCATTTTTCTAGAGCAATGAATTTCCTATGAAACAGTGAAGTGCGCATAGTATAATATGTTTTTGTTAACGAGTTATAAAGTTCATAAGAAAAAAGGAATCTGCCTGAAAATGATCAAAAAAACAATAATAAAACAAATCTCTTTAAGATGTCTACCAACACATTTTTCAGAGTATAAAATTAAAAAAGAATTGGCCCACTCTAATATATAGGGTATATCTTGTATCATATACTGTGTAAGTATTATGTAATGAAAATGTATTTCACATTCGAAGTGAATGGGGCTTCTACACCTAATAATAAAAAACATGAACAGATAACAGTAAAGAGAAAAATAACGAAAATAGCAAAGACATGTTTTTAGACATGACATGTGTTTACAAGGAATTCAGTTTTCAAGCTTGGGCGGAAGCACGCTGCAGTAAATCTCCGGATCTAAAAGGCAAAAAGAAAGCCTACAACAAAGCAACCAAATATTATAACAAAGTGTTGCGTAAAGCTCGCTTTGACCGTATAGGCCGCATTGGAGCTAAATTGGCCTCCTACCCATCTGATAGCAAAGCTTTCTGATCTCTTGCTAAGTCAGTCGAAGCAAACTTTGTCAAGTCCTCGCTTCCACCCATTATGAAATCATATGGTTCATTAGCTCATTCAGCAGCAGAAAAGGCGACCATTTTTGCAAACCTGTTTGCTAATAACTCGCGTCTAGATTCTCGCGATAAAACTAAACCGTTAGTACCCTCGAGTGATACTACAATGCAAGATGTGGTACGCATCAAGGTAGGCACGAAAGCACCATGTAACTATCGGCCAATTGCTATAACCTCACTTTTTTGTAAAATAATGGAGAGAATAATAAATAAGCAGGTGCTGGCATACCTAGAGCATAATGATATTCTCAGTGATCGCCAATACGGATTCCGACAAAAGATACACTAGTAGATTGGTGACAGCCTAGTGTATGCCACCCAATACTGGGGCGAGGCTATCGAGAAACACGGAGAGGCGGTTGCTATTTCTCTCGATATCTCGAAAGCATTTGACAAGGTTTGGCATATTAGCCTTTTAAGTAAGCTCCAAGCATATGGAATACCTGAACGCCTACGGACTTGGATCTGTGATCCAAGCCAAAAATAAAATTTATACAATTTTTGTCTATCTGTCGTCTGTCCTTGTGAACACGTATCACTCTAAAAGTACTGAACCAATTTTGACGAAACTTGATACAGGGGTAACCTATATAACAAGATTACGCATAGGATAACTGATTAAAGCCTAGCATCTGAACACGTTTTACTCTGAAAGTAGTGAAACAATTTTGACGAAACTTGACACAGTGATAACTCATATTACAAGGCTACATCCAGGATATTTTGTCCCATAAAACGCAAGGGGTTCTCTAGGATAACGGAAAACAAAAATTTGTAGTTAACGTAACTAGACTTTTTGCGACACCTTAGTACAAGAGCCGGCAACGTTGGAAGAACAATAATTTTAGAATAGCTGGTTCTTTAATATATCAATATATATATTTTTGTATCATAGGAGGTAAACGAACAGGTAGGTCACGTGATGTTAAGTGACCACCAACGTCTATATACACTAGAAACACCAGGGGTGTCGCAAGTGCGTTGCCAACCTGTATATGAGGGAGAGGGAGGGTAAGGGAAAGGAAAGGAGGATAGAGAAAGAGAGGTGGTGCTCTCACTAACCGAACAAAACACTACAATGCAAGCACTGTTATTTCACGTCGGTTTTCTGTGAGAGGGTGGTACGAGCCCGAACGAGCCCACCCATTCATGCTCAAACCAGTAATAGCTTCAGCGTGGCTCTACCACCTATATAAATTATCAATATATCAATAGATAGAATGTAGGACACCTGGTAGCCGGTTAACATTGTATTTTCAATGCGCATTTTGATTTAATTAATTTTGATTTTGAATAAGTTGAATGAATAAAAACATGAATTTATCACCGTCAGACACATTTTTTTATAAACAGTCCTATGTATCTATTGCTGATGCTATATGCTGATGCATTATGATACAGGCTGATGTATTTTATAAATAAAAATAATTCATTTCAAACCAATTATATTTTTTCATAGCAAAGAACAAATTTTATTTTATTAAACATTATTGATATTAAGATTTCACCATTAACAATGAAACAACGATGAACTTAAACGTATGATTTGGGACTGACGCCATCTTAAATATATGCGTCTATTACATACGCTGCCACAATTATTGCTATCTTTATCGTGCAGCCAGTACTGGACTAAACTATAGCTATAGCTAAGTTATTCTATACACATATTATTTTTATTCCAATAAATCGGTCTAAATATTGAGTTAATAACTGAATTTGTGTGAAAGATGAAATTTGTACTTATTTATATGTAAATATAACAATAATAAAATTACTGCTATTTCAACATGGTCTAAGATTAGTTTTATTTTTATTTACAAAAAAAAGCATCAAGCATTTTATTGTCAATAACAAAAATGTCTTTCAATAATAGCTCCATTTTATTAACGTTTCAAAGTAAGTGAAACAAATACATCCTAAAATCAATATTTTTGTCTGTAAATTTTTTACAAAAAATGCAGGGAATTTTTATAAGAATATCTAATATCAAAAAACGACTTTTAGTTTGTGGTGACTTTAATATAGAAATTTTCAGTACGTCGCCAGAGGTCACTATGTTCACATCATTATTTGAGTCCTTTAATCTGGATCCTATATTTGATGAGCCAACAAGAATCACATCTCAGACTAGTACTTGCATAGATAACATCTTTACTGACTTTGAAATAATTGGCGGTAGTATTATTACTGAGATACAGTCTGATCATAAAGCATTACTTGTTAGAATAAATTGTGAAAAGTCAAGCATTCATTGTAAGAAAACAACCAGACTTACATCCAAAAGCAAATTAGATCGTTTAAATTCCAACATTGTAGAAAGATTGTCTACCAAGATTTTTAATAATCAAGGCGCGAATGATAATTATAACAGCCTGTTTAACATAAAAGTACTGAATTTAAGAAACTTTGCCAAAGAAAAGTTATTAGTGTAAAACAGAATATAGTTTTAGTGAATGGGCTACTGTAGGAATTAAAAAAAGTAGAGATCGACTATACGATCTATATTATAGAAGATCAATAACTAGCAATGAATCATTTCATGCTTATGTCAGATATTATTCAAAAATTTTTAAACGTGCTTGTATAGTCGCAAATGCTAAATTTGTAGGAAAAAAGTTCTTGGATCTAGTAATAAACCCAAGACTGTCTGGCATATTATAAATAAAGAATTAGGGAAAACAATATAAGTGATAGTTCGCATAACCTCAATGTCGACGGAGTGCATATTTCAAACAGTTCAGAGGTAGTAACTGTTTTCCAAGATTACTTCACTAATATACCTTTACAGGTAATAAAAAATATTACTTCATGAGCCCATGGTGCAGTATCGTTACTAAAAAATCTGAGTGCACATATAAATTCAAAATTTAATTTCACGTCTATTAGCGCAGAGGAAATAATAAGGACTTTTAAACTATTAAACATGAAACATACCGAAGACATTTGAGAAATGTCGGTAATAGTAGTACAGTCCTTAATTATCAATATTTCACCATACCTGGCTAATATATTTAATCAGTGCATAACAGAAGGAACCTTCCCCAATGTAATGAAAATAAGTAAAGTGGTTCCTTTGTTTAAATCAGGCTGTAGGAGTAATCTTGGAAATTATAGGCCGATTTCTGTACTGCCGTCCTTAAGCAAAATTTATGAGAAGATTATGCTTAAGCAATTAACAGCATATTTTAATGCTCAAAAGATTCTAGATGTTCGATAATTTGGTTTCACAAAATCAACTACTGACGCTGGTGCAACGCTACTTAGTCATATTTTTCGAGCTAGGAAGGAATCGCAGGACGCTATTGGTGTGTTCTGTGATCTGTCTAAGGCTTTTGACTGCGTTGACCACAGTACCCTTATTTTGAAATTAAAATACTATGGTGTTTGTGGAGTTTCTCTCGACCTTCTGGTCTCCCATTTAGAAGATCGCTATCACAAAGTTAGTCTAGATGGGACAACGTCAGTGAGATCATTGACTCGAATCGGCGTCCCACCGGGTTCTATTTTAGGGCCGTTTTTATTCTTGGTATATATAAATGATCTACCGCTAGTATTTGATAACTGTGCTGACATGGTTCTTTTCGTGGACGACACTTCACTTATATTTAGGGCAAAAAGAATAGATTCAGAGCTTAGGGATCTAAATAATACCTTAAATAAAATTTTCGATTGGTTTTCATTAAATAATTTATTGCTTAATGCCGACAAAACAAAATGTATAAGATTTAATTTGCCTAATGTTCTGCTTACTCATAGTAGAATTGAGATCGATGGGAGTCTAGTAGGTTTAGTTGACAGTACTGTGTTCTTGGGTATTACACTTGATTCGAAATTACAATGGAGTCCTCATATAAAAAAATGGCGCGAAAATTAAGCTCTGCTGCGTTCGCAGTAAGAAAGATCCGCCAGTTAACAGATATTGCCACTGCCAGGTTGGTCTACTTCGCTTACTTCCATAGCTTAATGACTTATGGTATTTTGTTATGGGGTACAGCAGCTGAGTTGGAAACCATATTCCTATTACAAAAACGAGCAGTTCGAGCAGTTTATAATATGAAGCCTCGCGAATCATTAAAGACTAAGTTTCAGGAATTCGGTATCTTAACTATGCCCTCCCAATATATTTTTGATACAATGTATGTCCACAAAAACTTAGATATGCTGGATCAAGTAAAAGACCAACATAATTTAAATACTAGAAACTGCAACAAGTTGGTCATTTCATGTTTCAGGCTCACAATGTCCAATAACAGTTTTTAAGGTAATAGTGTTAGGTTCTATAACAAAATCCCTAAACAGGTTACTGATTTGATAGATAGTGAGTTCAAGAGCCATGTCAAGCGGGTTTTAATATCTAAAGGCTAATTATAGGGTGGACCAGTATGTGAACGATTGTGACGGCTGGAAATGACGCTCCTCTCTGCACTTCCACTAAAGACTTTGTAACTAAATTACACTTTGTAAAAATATGTACCAGATGTAAAAGATTAACCAGATCGAGTTTCTTGCCGGTTCTTCTCGATGACTGGGTTGTTTTCCGAACCGGTGGTAGCTTTGACTTTCATAATCGCCTACTCAGGGCCTAAATTGAATAAAGAATATTTTGATTTTGATACGAAACGTTTACCGGCAGCCAGAAGCCCGCACGTTGTTCAGATGAATATAATATATAAAACTAGCTTGATTTATTCTTTCCGGTATGGCCTCTGCCTATGTAGGCAATTTCGCCAGTATCAAGTGTGACAAATACACGTTATAAATATAATGCTAAATATTTAGTTTAACAAGGTTGAATAATCTACAATAGAAACATATCGACATAGATAAATTACCAAAAGGTGATAGGTACTATGTTGTAAGTGTTACAGAGATTATTTATAAAAATATGTTGGAAATATATTTAAAATTCGTTTTCGAAACAGTTTCTAACTCTTAGACAACATTTACAAGCAAATGACAGTTGACGCTTCGAGACGGTGTTCATATATTTTTCTTTAATAGAATGGAGTATAAAAAGGTTTTAATACAAGTTGAAGATAGTTATGATAAAGTGGTAGAGATGTTTATTTAGTTTTTTGTAGGTTAGTTTTTATCTTAATTGAACCTGGTAGATGATGCTAAGAATGGGTTCTAGGCTTATTTTAAAAAAATCATATATAATCTGGGTATATGTTTGAGTGAGTCCGTGGATAGTTTAGATTCACAATTGGAAACGATAGTTGATCGGGTATCAGTTCTAAATTTTTTCGCGTTTAAAAATACAATTGAAACCAGTGATAACCAATTTGGTGCAGACGAAGTTGCACAGGTCAGATAAAAATGTATCAAGCAACAACTAAAGCGTCATACGACACAAATAAATATTTTTGGAGTGAAAAATTCTTAAGGCATGTTGAAGAGTATTTTTGGCAGGAAAAAGCCTATAGTTTCGCGTTAATGACAAGCTAGTATAGAGTAACTGACGGTTCTGCGCTCGTCTCAAACTAGAGACGCGTAGTGGCTTGTGTATATATAAATGTAGTTCGGTGAAGCTGTTAAGACCTTGCTAGGTCAATAGCGTAGTCAGTTCGAGAAAAAAAAAGTGTATATATAGCATTTATATTTGATATTGAAATCGTGCAGCCATTCGATTAATTAATAAACTGTTTAAAAATAACTATCGTTCGGAGTGCCAATAGAGTGAAAACCAGATTAATGATATTTTTTTTTTCGAAATGTCTACGCTATTGACCCAGCAAGGTCTTAACAGCTTCACCGGACTACTAAGGCGAGCGCTCAAGGCACTCAGCCGATTTTATTTTGGCAACCAGCTCAAGGGTGCACGGCACACCTCGGCTTGGCTGTTGCCTGTAGCGAAGTTAACTCCCAGACTACGGCGGCGCGATCTGTGGTTACGCGGGCGTAGACGTGAGCACGCTCTGTTTCGAGAGACAGGCTGGTACTGATCGTACGCTGACGTGATTAAATCAGGAGGGTCGGTAAAAATGCATCGCGGACGTCTTTTATAACGCGCAGCGTTAGGTACGGTTTCATAGTTTGTGGCGGATATCACTAACGGATTGGGATGATTCGCAGCTTTTTCAAAATAACTAATCGTAAGTGATTTTACGTGTGCCCAGATTGAAGGGATCTCTAGGTCTCTATGGAGATCAACTCTCCGAATGTACCACGGAGCACCGGTCACTTTACGTAAAACACGATTTTGGAGAACCTGCAGCTTATGAAAGTTATCTTTGGACATATGCGCAAAAACGGGGCAGCTATATGTCATCACGGGACGGATACACGTCCTATACAAAGTGAGCTTGTGTCTGAGGGGTTTTAATGATAATAATTTCTGTTAGAATAGTATATACATAGGGCGCGTTCCAGTAGAAGCTCACAACGCTCACAACGCCCTTTTCCCCATTCCACTAGACAACCGCTAGCGTTGCGGTCGTGGCGAAAACGTCATTGATGACGTCATAACATACGCTCACGACGCCCCATGTCTGGACGTGGGTCGACGTGAGCGTTGACAAAATTGGCGAGATTCTCAATAAAGATGGCGACCGTGAAAATGTCATTACTTGATACGGTATAGGATATTTATATTAAATAACATATTGTATTGAAATACGTAAATGAAATATGAAATATGTTAATAAAGTTTTGATAATTTTACTTCTTTTGAAAAATGTTGTAAATTCTAAAATTCAATGTAGAAATTAATTTTTAATCATTTCATGGTAATTTAATATTTTTCAAGTAACCAGTAAGGTGATTTTTATTTTTTAATATAATTAAAATAAAATAAAAATGAATTATACATTCTTTCTTTAATATACTTAAATGAATTTAATAATTATATGAATTTACTGTTAAGACTTACAAAGTGTAACTTAACCTCTCAAAGCTTTTGCTTTATTTTTTCTAGATCGCCATTTTTATTATTTATCTGAACGCTCAAAACGCCCACAAATGATCGTAACGCTCGAGAGCTAGTGGAACGAGAAAACTCGCGATCGTGAGCGTGAGCGTTGTGAGCTTCTAATGGAACGCAGTGTAAACAAGTTAGATATGTCATTACTGTCAAATGTTATTATGTTAGTTGGCGCCACTTTCTATGTAATAGAAACATTTTGTCTTGGTCGCTTTACCATTCTGTATAGATCACATATAGATGTCACCTCTTTGTTCACTACTTCACACTGTGTCATTATCTCATATTAAATCAATCTATATTGCTACAATAGTGCGTTATTTTTCCAAAACCCGTCAATAGAATATTTACAAATTATGACATTTAAATAATTAAAAATAATAAAACAACAAAGTTGCAGAGTTACCTTATAAACTAAGCCACTTATTAAGTAAGCTTTTTTTCTCGTTGTCCCTAAATAAAAAGAAAAATGCTTTTTAACAAGTCGCAACGCCATAAAAAGAGACCACTGTCCAAATTTAATGTCTCCGATTTCTTTGGTTTTGGTTGTGCGTCGATGATTTAGTCAATCTGCTCAATAGAAAGTAGTAATCGCAGATTTCGACGTTACAATTACCTTTTCGTATTACTGATTACATTATGCAAGAGATAGAAGACTTCAAATAAGCCGAGAGTTGTTATGTGGACATTCTTAAAGCACCGGCCTTTACGAAAGTCGACGATCAAACTAATAACCTGGTTAGTTTATTTTTAGTTATTACTATATAAACCTTATTACATAAACTGTTTAGTTTGTTTTGAACTATGTATATGTCATTATGAAAAATTATATTTCTTGTAAAAGCACACATGATTTTAATACGAAAATAATCATGAGTTATCCATCTCATAATTCGGGATTAATAAGACAAGTTATTTAGATTAGATGTTAGATTTTATAACAAAAATTCAAAACAGGTTATTGAGTTGTCGAATAATAAGGTCTCGAACCATGGTAACCGGGTTTTTAATATCAATATGTGAACGATGGCTTTATCTGGAAGTAAAACTCCTCATTGTGCATCAATTACAAACAATTATAGATATAATGTATGATTTTTAAAAGCGTATGATAAAAAAATAAACCAGATCGTGTCTGTTGCTGGTTCTTCTCGATGACTGGTTTGTTTTCGGAGTCGATAGTTGCTTAACGTTCTTAAACGCCTTTGTCATAACTACCATATTAGAGATATCAATTCTATAATACATAAATAAGAGTTGTCTGTCTGTCTGTTCGCAATAAACTGAAAACTACTGAACGAATGTTCATACAGTTTCCACCAGTGAATAAAGAAATTCATCAGGAACATTTTAGTATATAAATTTGTGAAGGTTTCATGTAGATTAGTTGAAATATCTGTATTAGGTTAGTTATTAGGTCTTTTCCTATGAAATTGTCTTTTTGTTAAAAAAAATTTAAACGAATATTTTTCATGTATTTTTTATTTGTATTTATCGAAGTAATCACCCATGCAATCATTGCATCTTTGCCAACGCAGTGGCAGTTTATTGATGCCCTTCTTAAAGAAATCAGCTGGAAGGGAGGCAACAATTTCTTCAAAGGCATTTTGTACTGCTTCTCGGGTATTGAATTTTCTTCCCGCCAAGAAATTATCCAAATTCTGGAAAAAGTAGTAGTCTGTAGGCGCAAGGTCTGGTGAGTAGGGCAGATGACGGAGAACTTCCAACCCCAGTTCTTGGAACTTGGAGACCGTCTGCTGTGCAGTATGAGGTCGCGCGTTGTCGTGCAGAAGCAGCAGAGACGAGCGATTGACCAATGCTGGTTGGAGATGTGCCAGCTTCTCCATCATTGTGTTCAGTTCTTCACAGTACACATCTGCAGTAATGCTGACACCATTTGGTAAGAAGTTGTGATGAATCACACCGGCGCTACATCACCAAACAGTGATCATCACTTTTATTTTATTTTTATTTTTTTTTATTGTAGCTCAGCAAAGTGACTGCACAGTGCCTGATGGTGAGCACAGTACAATCCAAAAACAATGGTGACCACCGAGAGACACGCCATCCCTCGGCGGACGCCGTTGTCATGCCGGCCTGCGTAAATGTCTCTTCACGTTACGCTTGAAGGACCCCATGTTATAGGAAGGAGGGAACACACTAGCCGGAGATTGTTCCACAGCTTCACGGTACGGCAAAAATAAGAAGTTGCGAACTTTTTAGTTCGTGCCCAGGTAGGATTAACCGTAAAACTATGGCTCCGAAGCCCAGCGCGAGTGGTTCGGTTATGAAAAAGAGAGGAAGGGATTAAATTAAATAGCTCTGCAGAACATTCGCCATGATACAGACGGTAGAACACGCTCAGTGAGGCAATATCTCTGCGCAACTGAAGCGGCTCTATAAATTGTGTAATGTCTGCATTATAAACAATGCGGACAGCTCGCCTCTGCAACCTATTCAGGGCATCTAGTAGGTATTTGGCGGAACCGTCCCAGAGGTGCGAGCAGTATTCCACGCAAGGCCGAACTTGTGCCTTATAAAGGAGGTATAGCTGATCAGGCGTGAAAAACCGCTACACCCTGTTCAGGATTCCGAGTCTCCGAGATGCAGTGGAGATTATGCTCCCGATGTAATCCCTGAGATTGAGGTCGCTACGAATGTCTATACCTAAGATATTGAGGCTGTCTCGCATTGCGAGCGAGACATTCTGGAGAGCAGGGAGAGGGGTAAATGGAGATGTTTTCCAGGTAAACGCGCATACCTGTGTTTTCTTAGCATTAAACTCGACCAAATTACTTGCCCCCCATGTTGATATGAGCTGCAAGGACCGGTCAAGCTCAATGACAAGTTCCTGCCGTCTCTTTTCGGTCTCCACCCGACCGCAAGAAGTCTTGCTGTAATAGCACTCATGGATGGTGCTATCGTCTGCATAGCAATGAATATGGCCTAAAGGATACATATCATTGATATGCAGAATAAACAGAGTAGGTGAAAGTACAGAGCCTTGAGGAACTCCTGCATTGACTGACATGAGCTGCGAATCACATCCATCAATAAGGACACGAATTCTGGGCTTATGTAAAAAGCCAGAGATCCATTTGCATAAATTGTCGGGGAGACCATATGCCGGAAGCTTGGAGAGAAGACCACGGTGCCAGACCCTATCGAATGCCTTGGCAATGTCGAGACTGATTGCCAAGGCCTCGCCGTGCTTGTCAATTGCCTCCCCCCAGCGGTGCAGCATGTAGGCCAGAAGATCGCCCGTTGATCGGTATTGGCGAAAGCTATATTGCCGATCATTGATCAACGAGTGATCCTCAAGATAGCGGACAAGATGGGTGTTAATGATCCGTTCCATTACCTTGCACAGTACTGAGGTTACGGCAATTGGGCGATAGTTATTGGGATCAGAGCGATCCCCCTTCTTGGGAATCGGTTGCACGTTGGCCTCCTTCCAAGGCCAAGGCACGACACCAGAAAGATAAGACAGGCGGTATAGACGCGTAAGTACTGGAGCCAACTCGGCTGCACATTTTTTTAGTATAATCGCTGGGATACCGTCAGGTCCACTAGCCTTCCGGACATCGAGCGATCGCTGTTGTTTTAAAACGTCACGCTGCCTGAATTTTAATTCCGACATCGTGACACCGCAGCAAGGAATAGTGGGCGGTTGCGTGTTACGATCGTCGAGTCGAGAATTAGCCGCAAAGATGTTAGCTAATAATGTAGCTTTCTTTTGCGGGTCGTAGGCTAGTGACCCATCGGAGTACCTCAACGGGGGCATCGTTGGACGACAAAAATTGGCTTGCACAGCTTTGGCTAGACTCCAGTAGACTCGACTGTTAGTCGGATGGCTTACGAGTTCTAGACCTAAGCGTGCAACGCGCTGGGCATCCGCTCTAGTATATGCCCTCTTGCAGGCCTTGGTGGCAGAGTTATAGGCTGATTTAAGGAAGTTGATATTAGGACTCTTATTAGCGCGACCCTTGATCCATTCGCGATACGCAGCTTGCTTTTTACTTACAGCATCAGCGCATTCACGGTTGAACCAAGGGCGTCCTTTGCGATTGCCGACGATCTCAGTGGCAGGAATATAATATTCCATTGCAACTGCAATCTCGTCGGCATATGCACCGGCAATCGCTGAAGGGTCTTTCCCGTCAAAACAGCGTTGCCGCCAAGGAATGGAAGCGAAATAATCCCGCATTCCATCCCAATCTGCTGACGAGTAGTGCCACACCTTGCGCTTAATTCTTAAGCTGGGTGGAGGTGGAGCGCGTGGCACAGACGACATAACGAGGCAGTGGTCCGATGTGCCCAAAGGGGCATCGACTAACACATTATACCCAGTTGGATGACTCGTCAGCAGAAGGTCCAGCAAAGAGGGCGCATGACCTGTGATATCTGGAATCCGGGTGCACTGGATTACAAGTTGTGTTAGGTCATGTGTTAAGGCAAATGCGTGGGCAGCTCGTCCTGCATGGTCCGTCCTGGAGGAACCCAACCACACTTCATGATGTGCGTTAAAGTCCCCCAAGAGTACCAATTCTGCAGCGGGAAACTGCTCCTGTGCGTCGTCTACTGCCCTACTCAAATAATGAAAGAGCCGAGTGGTCTCATCATCTCCATTATGGGATCTGTAGAGGCACACGTAGATTCGGCTCTGAGTGCCCAGGTCTACGTGTAGCCAAAGGATAAAGAAGGAGGGGTCCTCCATACAGCGTAAACGACGACAGCACACCTCGGACCGTACATACACACATACACCGGCCTTGCTTTGGAAGTTCTCCTCAAGCACGTAGCCAGGGTAGTGCAAATAAGATGTATCGGCCGGACGGTGAATCTGTGTTTCTGTCAAGAAGAGCATTTCTGGCTGAACCGTCTCGAAATGTTGATGAACGGCATTCAAGTTTGAGTGAAGTCCACGGATGTTGGTGAACTCCATCGTAAAAGCGGTGTAGGGGTTGTGCACCGCTGTCGAACCAATACTCATTGTTTGCGCTGTCATAATTTTTAGGAAGGAACGAGAAGAGCAAACAACTTCCATCCGTGTCCAGAAGTGACCTATGTTAATCGCTGGCTTACTAAAACACCTGCAAGAATTGCACAGATCCGGCAGACGGAAGGGCACCCGTACCCCCCGGAATAGGTCGCCGGGACCCCTAATCCGGTCACCAACCGGCACGACGAACCTATCCAAGATTATGCGCGGCATGGTGGAGCAGCCTCTCATGGTGGTTATCCATGATTGGGTTCCTGTACTGTACCGCGGGCGGCCAGCGGTCAACCGTTTCTACAGGTCTCCCTGGCCGCCGGGTCAATGCAGCTCTCTTAGGCGATGAGCTATCGGCGAAGCCACGGTTAAAGTCATTCGGCACTGGATATACACGAGATGATCCCGAAACTCGACGCGCAGAACGAATCACTATTACGGGCTTTTTCACTACATGCATGGTGGTCGCGACCCAGTCGGGCTTCAAAACCCTACCGCCCCGCTGTCGCCATTGCCTCGTTCGTTACTCAGCAGGGTGCACCACGTGCAAGTGAGGTTGGCTTGAGTGTCTCAAATCTTTTTCTAGGGGTAAGTTTTCGTTTAGGGCATTCTTTTAGTGCCAAACCAGGATTCAACGAAAGAATAAAAATTATTATAAGATTTAAAATTTAAAGAATTTGTTGCCTCCTGTCCAGCTGATTTCTTTAAGAAGAACATCAATAAACTACCACTGCGTAGGCAAAGATGCATTTATTGCATGGGTGATTACTTCGATTAATGCAAATAAAAATACATGAAAAAAAATCGTTTTATTTTTTTCATACAAAACGGCAATTTCATAGGTAAAGACCTATTATTTTTATTTTTATTTTTTTTTATTGTTATTACAAATCGATTTTGTTTATACACTCAAATAAAAATGGTTTTTACAATAAAACAAAATCATAATTTAGTACCATTAACTTATTTCTTATATTTATTACATATTTTTTTAATTAATAATCAATAGTAAGTTAATTAAATCCAACAAATATAATATTAATAACATTTCTTTACAAAGCATACTCTTGAAAATTCAGATGATTTTAATATTTTGAGTTTTCGAATACATCTAAGGTATTTTTATTATAGTTCTTTAAAACATAGATAAAAATAAATATTAGATATACTACACAGAGATTAGCAGTTTTCAATTCAAATACAGTATTAAAATGACATTCTAATCGAATCTATATTTTTAACACCAACTTTAGTACTAATCGATGTCAATTTTGCATTTGTATATTATACTGGCTTTTGCTCGCAACTAAGTCTCAGTGAAATAGTTACTATTGGCTAATTTGGAAACATTCTTCATTGGTGTTCCAATCCTGTTAGTATTAGCGGCATAATATATACCTTATAACCCTCCTCGATAAATGAGCTATCTAAAACCGAAAGGATTTTTCAAATTGGACCAGTATTTTCTAAGATTAGCGCTTTCAACCAAATAAACCAACACACAAACCCACCAGTTTTATAATATTAGTATAGATTATACTTAGCCTATCTTTTTTTTTTAATGTGGGGAAATCCATTATGGATACCCACCCTCCCAGGGGAGAGAATGGGTTATATCCGACTCTCACGGACTAAAACCCCACGGCGTACCGATAGACCGTGTTGTTGGGGCGGCAAGGCGGCGGCAGGACCGACCCCTGTGGAACCCCCCATACTTTGCCTATCTAACTTTGACGTTTATAACCCTATTTGTGTCATGTATGTATATTTTTCTAAAATATGTATAAACCGCTACCAAGAGTTTTTCAATACCACCACCCATGTTTTAGATTCAGCATGGACATTACAGCTTCTTTGCCTTGACATCTGATAATAACGAACGCTTCACTAACATATAGACTACTGTATAAGGCCTCTCTACGAATAGGAAGAATAACAAAGCGACTATATATGAAGCCAACGTTGTAATCGCAGCATGTGTTATCTGAAATTGGAAATGAAAACGTTTATTTTTATTAATTTCGTTGCACTTATACGAATTCATTGTTACAAATAAACAGTGGAAGACTCATAGCAGGCGAATACAAAAAGCAATAGGTTTTTTAAAATAGCTCGTCACGTATGTTCCGGAATCATTTGAGTAATGACGTCAGTCATCCAGATATTTCCACTCTTACTTATTATAATGTATATATGTGAATACGAAAGGAAACAAAAGGAAGAGATCTTCAAGCAGACTGCGAGTACATCATTATAAAGTAACTGTAACTAGTTTTGCTGTGTGATAAAGAATTTGTTTCATTTTTCTCTGTAAATAATCATTTTTTTCTACACAAACGACATCTTGTTAACTCCCTGGTATAACACTAAGGTTTTTTTTTTTGTTTTATAAATATGATATGCGTAATATTTACCATTTGCTCGACCGATACGGATATAACCGTGGTACGTGAGCTAGCCATGATCTTTATAAATGTGATATGTAACAGATATACACTGAACGTAAGCCGTGCCAGTATTACCCAGCCGCGCCACTCCAGCATACTCCTGTAGAATTCTGAAATGCATATCTAGAATTAATTACAGCGCAAATGTTTAACCTAACCTAGATTAGTTCACTCGAGTCATAGTGGTACGGTTAAGCGCCTAACGATACTGAATCGGTGTACATCCAGTATTTAATGAGAGTTGACGTATAATTCGGACGGAAGTCTAAGTCATAGATTACTTTTTACTGTCACCTAAACATTTTGACATCCAATAAAACCAAGGAGAATTCATTGATAATTATTTCAGTTGTTCCATAAATGTACTAAAGATAAATTGTTTATCAATTAATTATTTATGTTTATATATTATGAATTTACATATTATATTATTATTATAAAATTAACCTACAGTTATATAGGGCATATAAAGCATGCTACGTTATTCATGTTAAAATTATTATATTATTGTAAAATTATCCTATAAATTGACCAATTAAATTCCAAGAGTATGTAAGCTATGAAACGTAAGTCGTATTATAAATCTTATAATAATCGTTATATCTTGAATGTAGGATGAAAAATGGTAATTGGAACGTAAGAGTAAAAACATACATACAGTCGAGCATAGCACCCTCCTTCGCAACCTTTTTTGAAGTACTACGTTATTGACGTCTGTCAAAATGACTTTTTTATTTACATGTGTGTATATGTTATGTAAAATTCAACCAGTAGGGTGAGTAGTGGATATGTTAATTAATTTAAGGTAGTTCTGATACATTTTATATGAAATACTATTTATTTCTGCAATTCTCCGCCATATAAACTTTAACTATGCCAAATTTCAAGTTCACCCGTTCACAGGAAATCGGTTAAAAAGGGGTACAATTTTTTCGCTTTTATGTATATATATATATATTTTTTATATATTAATTTATAAAGAATTTGTCTTTAGTATATTTATGGAACCACTGAAATAATTATTAATTAATTCACCTTGGTTTAATTAGATATCAAAATTTTTTTGTGACAGGAGTGATTTTAATTGTGTCATGGGTTGCGTTAAATTTTTTATATTCCTAAAGTTATGTTTGCTTAGAATTTAGGAGCTTTACCACCTGTTTTTTGTTTCAAAGTAATAATTAATTTAAATTTTCATTTACACATAGATTTTTTTTATGTTTATATAATTAAAGATCATGGAAAACGGCAAATAACTGAGTAGCCATGATGAAAACCTTTGATTACAGAAGTATACCCTTTGACAAAAGAACCCATATAAAGTTCAAACTTAAAAAATCAACTAACTATGGTGGAATGTCGACCACTGGCCGCCTACTAATATATATAAATGGATAAACATACACTTACTTTCGTATTCAAATATAAGACCAAAGAGAAATATGCTTGTAAATAAAGCGATAACCGGCTTTGCCAGAGACCCGTATAAAATTCTCAGCCATATTGAACTGCTCGGTACATCTCTGTAGAATATTTTTAAAAGAACTAAACTGCAGATGCCGGCAGGAACTATACTCCAATATAAGACACGATATTTCTGAAAAAAAAAAAAAAAATACAATCGAGACGTGATAATATGACAAAGGCAGTTTTCAGCCTATGTCGTTTAGTGTTACGTTAAATATCAGTATTTTTTAAATTACGTCATACACAAATTCGTTTCTCTACAATTATAGATTGTTTGCAATTATCGGCCCTCATATTTTACAATTATAATAAATAGAAAGTAGTAATCTAATCACTATAGAAATATAAAAAAAATTGAATCGAGTATAGCTCAGTAGTTAATGTGTTAAGAGACCGTTTTATTCGTCATAGGTTCTAATCCTTGCGAATGCGATCGTTTTCAGACAAATAAAACTTCGTGATGAAAATGTAGCTAAGTAGTGCTTTGCCTAAATATGTCTCAGGTTACTACCACACTAAAGTTGCAAATCTGTCGTAAAGCCGCCATAGGTGTCTTTATATTGCTGCACTTGGAAGCCAGTCTTCCCTATATAGATTAACGTGTTACCATATTAGCTTACATCGTAACTGAAAATTCCGTGAAATTGTGATCGAACCTATGAAGCACAAAAATGTCCTAGTTAGATAAAAATATCAAAAATTTGTTTTCAGTATAAAAGGATTTTTTTTTTTACAATACATTTATAGTTAGTTGGAGAACGTAGTGTTGTAAGGAAATAACGTAAAAATCATCATAAACGCATTGGTAGAGTCCATTTGATGCTATGGTATAGTAAGTAATTTAAAGTATTAATAAGGAAAATTTTGTAAGACGATTATAAGATCAAATTTACATCATTTGCATTTCTTTTCTACTCTCTTACCTATCAAAATTAATAACGTTTTGTTGAGTGCAGGTTCTAAGAATGCACGTATGAACTTTGAAACACCACCACATTCTAAAAGTAATCAGATCATTGAAAAGAACCGCTGGGAACATGATTATAATACTCTTTTTTATTCAGCATTACAATGGTTTCTACCATTCTTGTCTAGCTATGAGTAACATTGTCTTATAATATAGTGGAAACTTTCAATATTTACTTTACGATGTCATGATTTCTAAGCTGTCACTTCTTCCTAGATTTGACTGATGAGATTTGCTTCACATACCTTGTACTTTTGAATATTAAATTTATTCTGTTGGCAGTAGTAGACCAGATAACCTAGGCTCATGCCGACAACATATGCGAAGATATTGTTATGGGTCATCCTATGCAGAATGTCAAATGTCGGGTAATCAACTAAAAAGCTGCTAACTCGTCTGTGAAAAAAAAAACGTATATTTTGCAACAATTCCTTTCTTCATTATCAAGTGGAATAAGCTATTTATACTAATGTTAATCTATTAGGGGCTGTAAGGACTGTTAGCTATTTTGTGTGAGAATATTGAATCTTTGTACGATTTCATACAAATCCATTTTTAGATCTCTGTCAAATTAACACTGCAAAATTTGTAACTCAAAAATTCTCGAAAAGACTGTTTTTCAAACTGACTTCATATTTCTCAATGTTACTCAAAATAGTGACTCAAAGTTTCTCAAAGTGTATTTCGTATTATATTTATATTCCTCACTGCTATTAGACTTCAAGTATTTAACTTCGTCATTACAAAAAGAGCTATATGTAACACTTTCCGTACTTATACATTAACAATTAAAACAAAGGTTTGTAAAGCTTACGTTGGTGTTATTAATGGAACCGCATCCAAGTCCTGGAAGTAGATATGGACAGCAGGCGATATCACTCCAATAACACCTAGTAAAGATAATGCTAAGATACTGGACCTAATGCTCCGACAGGCGAAGTAAACAATCGAGCCGATGATATAACACTGCAAGTCGGTGGCCATAGACCTAAAGATAAGGTGATTTATTAATTTTAGTAGTTGGAGACACGAACTGACCAAAGGTGTATGAACGCAATTCCCTTTTATTATAAAAGGACAGAGTTTTGAATGGATGGAAGCTGATACTCTTTCACGCAAGAACTACTGTACGGATCCTGATAAAACCTGCAGCTTATATATCAGAATAAATAAAAAACTATTATATAATTTATAAAGACATTGTTAACAATATCACAAATGTAATGATAAGTTTCAAATAAGCTGAAGAAAATCATGACCCCTGAGAACTATACTGGCATGCACTGCATAAGCACTTAGAGTTACAAGAAAAAAATGTATGGTGTCGTCATTAATATAAAGACACAAGAACATACCAAGTCACAGGGTCAGGTCACACACACACACTATTACACATATAAAAATAAAGTTTATTTTACACGCAATCAATCAAATAATACGGTCGATATTGCAATATCTCTAAATCTAGAAAACATGTTCCAAGTTTTGTATAAAAATATTTCTATTCATCATCATTTTCTTACCCTTATTCCACAAAAGTAAGGTCGGCACATGTTTTCCTTTTCCTCTCTCCCCTATCAAATGTCGCTTAGTATTCACGCCTTTGACACTCATATCATTTTTCACACGATCCGTTCACCCCTTTTTCAGTATTTCTCTACTTCTACATCAGTCAACCACCATAGACAAAACTTTTCTAGTTGCGTGAATTGTCTATTCTCTTGATATGTCCGTACTATGCTAATCTATTACTATATTTTCAAACTTCCTCTAATATACTCGTTCTTAATCTTATCCATTCTAGTTACACCACATATTATTCACCTTAACATTCGCATCAATGCCAAATGTAGTTTTCTCTCATCTGTTTCTTTCGTATACCAGTACTCGGATACTTACAGTATGACCGGTTTTATAATTGTTTTATAGACATTCTTTTTGAGTTTTAAGGGACAAATAATATAAAAAAAAATCTAGTATCTTTTGATATATCATGCAGTCTCTAGTGCAAAGGCTAGAAGGTGTCTTTACCTCAGCAATGCGATATTAAGGCAGCCTAATTTTATTAAAGAAACTCTTACGGAGTTATTACAAAAAAGTTAAACACGTTTTGAACGCTTGCTTTAAAAAGATCTCTTGGTGAATGTTCGCCGTTTTGCTCTGTTGTCTCGCTTTGGTTAAGCTAGGTTACACTTGCGAAAAAAGGATAACGCGATCTTGCTACGGGCGAGCGCGGCGCATTTCGTACGAAACCTTTTTTAAACCAAGTATTTAACTTTTTTGTAATAACACCGTTTCAACATATACAAGATCTTAATTCATCGGATCAGCTGAGATTCAGTATTGGAAGTAACAATTAAATAATAATATGGAACCAAATCACTAACCACGATTGCTGGTAGCAGGTTGTTCCCGGAAAGTAATTATTGATGTACAGCAAATGATGCCACCAGTTCTGCCGACATTCCTTTACTTCTCGCAACACAAATACCTACAAATTAAGTATAATCTATATACATATAACGGGAAAACGGTAAAAACACTTGCTTCTTCTGTTTCTCAGCCAATTTTCTTCGTTCGTTTATTATTTTACTACAGTGTTCTCGACATCAAATAGTTATTTTTTCTCTATGGTCAAATTTCGACCATTGGATGAATACTCGTAGGTATAATTCTTTTGTACGTGCCACTTAATTTCTTCTAAATACATGGATAGATTTTGATGAGTATTTTGCTCTGTAACATATATAACGAGGGGTCAGACAGTCTACTTGTTTGGCGACGCGTCGCCATGATAGCAGATTTTGATGAGTATTTTGCTCTGTAATATCTGTAATGACCAGTCAGATAGACTGTTGGTATGGCGACGCGTCGCCATGATATATGACTTTTAATATTTATTTTTGTGTTTAATGAATATAAATGTTTACTAAATAGATTCAGTCATCGTTTTATTGAAAACAAAATCTTAAATTTTATTTTTAGATATGCCAAATGTATTTCCAGTCAAACTATCCTTTTATGCATATACAAAAAATTGGAAAATGTTTTCTTTTCTCCATAGTGTAAGTTCGATCAATAGACGAACACTCATACGTACAAAACTACATATCATATATATTAATACGTGAAGCCAAAACTTTGTACCCCTTTTTAAGGGAACTGCGTGAACGGACGAACTTGAAATTTGGCATAATTAGAGTATATATAGCGGAGAATGTGCAGAAAGCTATTTATTTTATATAAAATGCATTAGAAATACATTACATTAATTAAAATATGCATTGCTCACACTGCTGCTTGAATTGTACACATGGAAATTAAAAAGACATTTTGACAGCCGTTAAGAACGAACATCAAAAAAAGTTGCGAAGGAGGTTGCTATGTTCGACTGTATGTATTTTTTTACTCTTACGTTCCAATTACTCTTTTTCATCCTTGATTCAACAATGATATTATAACGTCTAACTATTATTACAATAATTATAACACGACTTACGTTCCATACCTTACATACTCTTTGAATTGAACTGGGCAAGTGCTGGTTAATTTTACAATAATACAATAATTTTAACATGAATAACGTTGCATGCCTTATATGCCCATTGAAATCAATTGGTCAAATTGTAGGTTAATTTTATAATAATATAATATGTAAATTCATAACATATAAATAATTAATTGATAAACATAAATAATTAAATGATAAACAATTTATCTTTAGTACATTAAAGAACCACTGAAATTGAAATAACTCTTAGTATAATTGATTCAATGCTTCAAATCATGAAATGGTTATTCCATTGTTTCGAGGTCTTGTCTTTGTCAGCAGTACTTATGACTATCTCGACGATAACACAGATGTCTATAGATTCTTATTTGCCTTCAAAATATTATTCAAGTTACGTACATGTGACGCTGGTCCTGAGCCGGCGAATCTTTGCCAAGTCATTGTTACTGCTAGAGCCAGAGCGTACGGGCCACTAGACCTGTATAATTTTTTATAGATAAAAATACTAATAAAACTGAAGTGAAATGGCTGTACATATACTGAGGAGATTATTAAATTATTCAGCATTACTTACCTATGATGATGTAATTATATGCTTCTTAACAGTACGTAAATAGAATTACAGTTTATTCGTATTTCACGTCGTTTATACTCAATGCAAGTGACTTGTACTTACCGCAACCATCTCAGCAGAATATTCTTCGGTAACACAATCCATCGCAATTCGTATTTCTCTTCAATCAGTTTCATATTGTATACAAATAGAAATCCCGAGACTACGAAAATTATTTGCATAAGCATTGGACTGTTAATGTATAAGTAGTACCATAAATTGTCGTACAACTGAAAAACAAAAATATTCTTTATTAACTCTACATATAACTATAGCTCTTGCCCGTCGTTTCGCTTGCGTTAATATAGTAAAAGATTTTTCTAATACATTAATTACATGATATGTAATGTGTATTCTATTTTTATTGAAACATTTATTGTCTTCATTTTAGGGGTGTAAGGGGGTATCGAATAACGTTATAAGACATGAGACACCCAAGTCGACCTCACCTGCACGTGTTGCACCCTGCTGAATACCACCATGTATAAGGCGAAAAATCCTGTCATAGTGATACTTATAATAGTGCTGATTGTATATATATCTATAAGTCATCGCATCTTTCTCGGCATATAGTACAGGCAAGTTATTTAAGCACATATAAATTACTTACATTTTCCAGATATTGTGTGTTCGAAATGAAGATATAACTTGATATACTCGAGTGTCCCATTACTATTAAGAATGATAGGATACATCTGAAATAGTATAAAAGTAATATATATAGCATTAATATGACTGGAATAAGTAAAATATACCGAGTTCTAAGATAATCAATAAAGAATAAAAAAGAAAAACAAGCTTGTTGGAAACAAACTAAAAACTGCAATAAAATATTCAGTAATTAAAGTACCTACATTAGCTTTAATAAGACTTCTACATTAATAATACAATGAAAGACAAATATAAATTAATAAAAGGTGCATTAATAGTAACTTGAATGTATATTTAAAATAGTAAATGAAGCGATGCGTTGCTTACTGAGTTGCAATAGATAGAATGCATTTTCTGGGAATGAGCTTGACGACACTACGCGTTGCACAGCCGTCATTTAAAACATTATTTTGGACATAACTCTTATTATCTCTGAGTGCTCGTAGTCCGGTGAAGCTGTTAAGACCTTGATGGGTCAATAGCGTAGTCATTTCGAGAAAAAAAAAATCTTTGAGTGCAACGCAGTGCAGCACTAATACGGTTCTGTTTTAATAATTTTTTTTTTGAACCAACTGCTCTTGGTCTGACTGCACTTCATAACTGTATCTAGCTTTTAAGGGAACCGGTTAAGGCACTTGAATGTTAACTAGCTCGAGGGTTGGGCTGTTGCTTTAGATACAATACGGATCGGACCAAATGGCTTAATAGTATACGCTAACTTGCTACTTACGTATGACACAAAAGAAAGCTATGAATATTATGGCTTTGAATGGTTATGAAAATCGAATTATCCGTCTGAAAACATCCATCGGTGTGTTGCAGTATAGACTTTTCATAGTGAAATCTCGCTATATATACATTACTTATCTTACAAACTTACTTAACACCATGTAACGAAGAAAGCATGTCCAGCCTTGGATCGCTATTCACAGAAGGACTAAGGAGTTTTTGCCAACTACGACGAATTGAGAAGAACAATAATACTTTCATACCGGGGTGACATTCTGTAAAATGATTAGAATATAATATTGTAATAATATTTATTTTATACGCTATGCGTATGAATTCGGCTTTTTGGAACGAAGTTCCTTACGGCAGGCTTGGAGGAGATAGGGATTTTGCTGCGCGACCGAACTGAAAAAAATGTGATAGTAAAACTGTAACGAAAAGTGCGTGGAATAAAACCGTTAAATGAGACGTGCGCAGGCGCGACAGTCGTATACACAAGCAAGTAGTGTATAATACCTTTCTTTTTCTCCTTTTTTGTAATTATTTCTATGTAATTTTATGTTGTCAAACAAAAATAAAGAGATATATTCTGTTATTTTAATTTATAATTTGAATTACGATTACATAAAATTGAGCACGATTTTTTTCTTGCAAATTGTCTCAATCCTACGTTAGCCGAAGGAACTTCGTTCCTACCTGGTGTCCCACGACATCAAATTCTTTTTTTCTTTTTTTTTATGTGGAGTTATTTTAATGCAAAGGCGAGAAAATGAAAATATTCAAACTACTTCAAG